>OY804592.1:35517487-35794976 GCA_963680895.1 Fragum sueziense
CCAATGGGAACGCGCCTTTAAATACTAACAATCAAAATTTCCCCTGCAAAAAGTTCATTTTAGTTCAAGAACTGTTTTAGAATGTTCTAGATCGTTAAATATCAATTCTAGAACTGTCTAGAACTGCCATTTAACAATCTGGGACGTTCTAAAACTAGAAATGTCTTCTTGAAGTTTTTTTGCAGGGGAATTGTAGTCTTTAGCAGCTTTCAGATTGGGCTTCAGTCTGGCATAAGAAAATGCCATTTGGGAAAGCTACAAAGGTAGAAAGAAAAGTAGGATCACTGCAGTAACCCACTGAATTCCGAGTAAGCGCTAAATGCTCAGACTGATTAATTCCTAGTTAATCTGGATTTACATGGTGCTGTCATGATGTAATGAACATGTTACTATTAACTTTTCTCTATAGGAAAGGGTTTATGTGGGCTAGGCCCCCATGCGAAAACAGTTCAAGAACTTATTTTAGTTCTAGAACTGTTCTAGAATGTTCTGGAAAATCAAATGGCAGTTCTACAACTGTTCAAGAACTGCCATTTTACATCCTGCGAAAACAGTTAAGAACTTATTTTAGTTCTAGAACTGTTCTAGAATGTTCTGGAACATTAAATGTCAGTTCTAGAACTGTTCTAGAACTGTCATTTAACATTCCAGATCATTCTAGAACAGTTCTAGAACAGTTCTAGAACTGCCATATAACATTCCAGAATGTTCTAGAACAGTTCTAGAACTAAAATAAGTTCTTGAACTGTTTTCCCAGGGGCTATATGAATACATCAATTATAGAATCATGAGAGGGTTTATCATTAGCAGCAACATGATTATATAGACATCAACATGAATTCCCCAGAGGCAGGATATTCCTTGTCAACTTGGTCCTGTCAATTCACCCCAGGATATTCTTAGAAATCCTTGACAAACACTGGTGGTGAACTCAGCCAAAGCCAGGGCCGTTTTTCACTACAACAAGGTACAGATATTTTGCGTTTAAATGCGAGTTTAAAGATCTGATTGGATAGTTTTTCTAATAACAATGAATTTGTTCTAAAAAAAGACAGGGTTTACCGATATGTATTGACAAACCGTCGGTGTTGTTATACTAGATGCCGAAGGGCAACATGTCGAGCCCGCTCATTTTGAAGAAAGAAGACCATACCTATGTCTACAGCTGTCATTACAATGGCGTTTGGTTTGACCTTGACCTTTGAGCTTGGAATCTGGTTCTTGCACGCGACACTCCGCCTTACTGAGCTTGACATTTGTGCCAAGTTAAGGAATGGCCCGGACAAGCAAAAATCAACTCATTTTTTACATTTGACCTCAAAGTTTGACCTTGACCTTTCATCTTGGAATCTGGTTCTTGCACGCGACACTCCATCTTACTGAGCTTGACATTTGTGCCAAGTTATTTCTGAATCCCTCCATCCATGGTGAAGTTATGGCCCGGACAAGCAAAAATCATCTCATTTTTGACATTTGACGTTCTAGAACTGACATTTAATGTTCCAGATCATTCTAGAACAGTTCTAGAACAGTTCTAGAACTGCCATATAACATTCCAGAATGTTCTAGAACAGTTCTAGAACTAAAATAAGTTCTTGAACTGTTTTCCCAGGGGCTATATGAATACATCAATTATAGAATCATGAGAGGGTTTATCATTAGCAGCAACATGATTATATAGACATCAACATGAATTCCCCAGAGGCAGGATATTCCTTGTCAACTTGGTCCTGTCAATTCACCCCAGGATATTCTTAGAAATCCTTGACAAACACTGGTGGTGAACTCAGCCAAAGCCAGGGCCGTTTTTCACTACAACAAGGTACAGATATTTTGCGTTTAAATGCGAGTTTAAAGATCTGATTGGATAGTTTTTCTAATAACAATGAATTTGTTCTAAAAAAAGACAGGGTTTACCGATATGTATTGACAAACCGTCGGTGTTGTTATACTAGATGCCGAAGGGCAACATGTCGAGCCCGCTCATTTTGAAGAAAGAAGACCATACCTATGTCTACAGCTGTCATTACAATGGCGTTTGGTTTGACCTTGACCTTTGAGCTTGGAATCTGGTTCTTGCACGCGACACTCCGCCTTACTGAGCTTGACATTTGTGCCAAGTTAAGGAATGGCCCGGACAAGCAAAAATCAACTCATTTTTTACATTTGACCTCAAAGTTTGACCTTGACCTTTCATCTTGGAATCTGGTTCTTGCACGCGACACTCCATCTTACTGAGCTTGACATTTGTGCCAAGTTATTTCTGAATCCCTCCATCCATGGTGAAGTTATGGCCCGGACAAGCAAAAATCATCTCATTTTTGACATTTGACCTCCAAGTTTGACCTTGACCTTTGAGCTTGGAATCTGGTTTTTGCACGCGACACTCCGCCTTACTGAGCTTGACATTTGTGCCAAGTTATTTCTGAATCCCTCCATCCATGGTGAAGTTATGGCCCGGACAAGCAAAAATCATCTCATTTTTGACATTTGACCTCCAAGTTTGACCTTGACCTTTGAGCTTGGAATCTGGTTCTTGCACGCGACACTCTGCCTTACTGAGCTTGACATTTGTGCCAAGTTATTTCTGAATCCCTCCATCCATGGTGAAGTTATGGCCCGGACAAGCAAAAATCATCTCATTTTTGACATTTGACCTCCAAGTTTGACCTTGACCTTTGAGCTTGGAATCTGGTTCTTGCACGCGACACTCTGCCTTACTGAGCTTGACATTTGTGCCAAGTTATTTCTGAATCCCTCCATCCATGGTGAAGTTATGGCCCGGACAAGCAAAAATCTTCTCATTTTTGACATTTGACCTCCAAGTTTGACCTTGACCTTTGAGCTTGGAATCTGGTTCTTGCACGCGACACTCCGCCTTACTGAGCTTGACATTTGTGCCAAGTTATTTCTGAATCCCTCCATCCATGGTGAAGTTATGGCCCGGACAAGCTCCATCCGGACGGACGCACGCACTAACGCACGCACGCACTAACGCACTAACGCACTAACGCACATACACCGAACCGCCATTGTGACAACTATGTCGAGCTCACCGCAAGCGGGCTCGACAAAAATCTTGTAACTACGGCTTCGATAAAGCCGTAGGTATTATAGATTCACTATTAAACGAGAATAATTACTGTTGAACTGCTTTATCAAAACAACTGAAATTATTCTCGTTTAATTGTGAATCTATTATACGATATTTTATCACAACATCGACGGAATACAATGATCGCGAAAAAACGTCCCTCGCTTTGGCCGAGTTCACCACCAGTGACAAAGGACAAGTCAAGTATGCTGATAGTTTTATCAAACCTATTAGCAAATTTGTTATGTTCAAAAAGAAGGTAATTTCATATTACTATGACTGTATCTCATTTTCATTTCTTGCTTATGCCAAATTTTCTGGCCAAAAATTTAACACAATTAGTTTTGATAACCAAAAACACCTTCTTTTACATGTTTAATATCCTGATAAAGGGTTAACGATTCATTACCATGTAATCATTGGCTACAAGATTTTGGAGGAAACTCGAATATTGGGTCACCTAATTTCACATCGATTACAAGGACCTAGACCAAATTTGTGTCGCAAGACATATTGTATTTTGTTCTGATAGAAAGCTCCGCATACAGAACTTATTTCCATCATTTTGGAGATGTTTGCCCTTTCCAAAATAACAAAATATTAAACTGCCCTAATTTCAAAGCCGCTATAGATGACAATAGAATGATTAAATGGGGTTTAACGCCTCTTACAACTGCTTTGGTCATATTTTGGCTGGAGCACCTAACCATGGATTCCTGTTTTTTCTTATACCAGTACTACATGGTATAAATAAATGCTGATTATACAAGCACTTTCTTCTTTAATTGACTCGATACATTTTCTCTTTAACTCTCAATGCTTTTCATGCTTTTATGTACTAAATACACAAAGTAGCATTTTAAGTTTGCTCTCTAAATTATACAGTCCAAAATTTTGTTTTTTAGGAAAGGGTTTAATCTAATAATATTGCATATTAGAATTTATGTTCCGAATATGGTCCGATTTCTTGGTTCCTATTTATACCATAGAATCTAGGACATGATCATGCCCGGGTTCAACCGGTAAACTATTTAAACCTGTCTAATCTACTTCAATCCTTATCCAAAGGACAAAATCACGGACTAGTCCAAATTCGAAACTATTTCAAATGCCGATTAATCTCACTATAAGAATGGAAAATACTCCTGTAGAGGTTGACAAATATTAAGGAAAAGGGAGAAAATGCTGGTAATCACCATTTTCTCCCTTTTCTTTAATATTTTTGCAAGCTTTAAAAACTAAGTTTTGTGTGTCAAAATGTGTCAATGTTTGGAAAAGGATTTAAACTATGCATTTTAAACCCTTCAGACATGATATTTACAGATTGTTCAAACAGCATGACATGTTTTACGACTTTTTAGTCCCGCAAAAATTAATTTTAGATATTATTTTTTTACAGACCAGAAGTAAATTCCACCACAAAAGTTTTCAAAAGTGCATTTTATTCTGTCTGAGGCAGAATTATTGGGTTGTTGTATTAGTGCCAATTAATATTATTCTGTTGACCATTTATCTAATTCTGAGACTTGCCCCTGCGAAAAAAGTTCAGGAATGCAATTCTAGTTCTAGAACTGTTCTAGATTGTTAAATGGTAGTTCTAGAACACTATTTAACATTTAACAATCTAGAACAGTTCTTGAACTAAAATGAACGTTTCGCAGGGAGCTGACATATAATATCCTCTGGTACTGTCTTCTTGATTTGTCAAAGGTTGACGAAAAATATGAAAGAGTTCATCACACTATTTCATCTTTTTCATCTTTCCTTTTTAACCGTCTTTATGACAAAATGAATACAAAGATAAAACTCTATTTATATAATTACTAGTTTAATCTGGGAAAAGAATGAGTCAAGTCGACCTGATATTTACCTTCGGGCTAAAAACTAGGTGAAAAAGTCATTTTCTATTTTAATGTGAATCTAAAATAAATCGGAAACAAATAATCATCAAGTCATATTGCATCAACTTCACTGAGTCTACAAGTACATTGGCACTTCATATTGAAACAAGGTGTTTTTGCGGAACATGAATACCCCCGAAATGGCCAATGTTAAGTTTTCAGATGGACAGACGCACCAAGTAAAGCAATTATTTATGCCCCAGATCTTTCAATACAGGAGCATAAAAAATAGCATAATTCTATTTTCGTGAAACTTTCTTCATCTTGGTTTACTTTGTCATCTGCGGCTACATCGAAACTCCGGAACAGCCCCAATTTTTGCTGTTTGGGAGAGGGTAAACTTGTTCCAAGGGATGTCAAAACAGGGATTGATAGACCAAATTAAGCTTCTATCTATTATTCTCATGACCTGTCCTGTCAACTTGACCTTAATAATTCCGGATTTTCGTAATTCCGTCGTGACAGAGTTGTCGTTCATGTGGGACGGTATACCGTCTTCCGGTGTCAATGTAAGCAAGCGCTATCAGTGGGAAAGAACCACTACTGCATAAAGGAATGCCATATTTTTGCGGATAGAATTGGAAATTTTGAACTGCACAAAGTATATCGAAAGAGGCAAATACAAGACGAGCTTGGGTTCGTGTAATAAGTCGTAAGAATTAGAACCAAACATCGTATCTGGCCTAGGCCTAGGCCTGAGAGACAAAATTAGCCGAAACGCGTAGATGGTTGGGAGATTCCAACAGAGGTTACCTCAGCGGAGAGAAGAAAGAGAAAACCTATCACAACATAGTCACATTACACTAAGCGAATACATATCAAAGCAGATCTAGTCTATTGAGACAGAAGGAGAAAATATTTCCCAAAATATTAATTTTCTATCAAAACCAGGCTTGTTTGGGAAATCTTTCACGAACAAACAATGAATTACACAGACCTAGATCTACTTGAACGAAATCGCAAAATTATGAGAGAAAAGAAAAACATGCTGACTTTGCTTTCAATTTAATGTTCCCTCAATATTTCGTATTTTATATTCGTATTCTACAATATACATCAAACTGTTCTTTTTAATAGATCTAGGCCTACGTATCTTATAGTCTACAGCCTGCTTCAAATTTGAATTAAATTTGAAATGATGGTTTATTATGTTAACCCTTTCCTAACCAATTCGTTGTTTTGAAGCCCACAAATAGCAAAATCAGTATCATTCTGATAATAAGAAAGACTTAATTTGGAAAGGACCAAATTTGTTGTTTGGGTAAGGGTTAAAAAAAAGATCTATCTTTTTTTCGGCACTGAGGTCAATTACCAGACTTTAATATTAAGAAAGGGGTTTAAAATTTTGAAGAATTCGTTTTCAAATGTGCCGAAAAAATGATGGATCTTTTTTTAATTGTTTGGAAAAAAACATTGAGAAAAAGGAGGCAATTTGATAATGGACAGAAATATCGCCTCTTTCCTCAATATTTTCTGTGCTTTAACTTTCACTTCAACTTTTTTCGATATTAATCGTTTTCCGACAGTGGAAAACTGTGTAGAGCGGAATGTTCTTACAAACAATTACAAAATATTCGTTTGGAAAAAACTTGCTCGCATCGTACATGTATTATACATGTATGTATTTCCCCCAAAGGTGCCCCACTTTTTATTTCTATGACGTCATATGACTAGAGTAAGTAATGCAAAGTAATGACGTCACATATCGACACTCGCCTGATTTGAGGCACTCCACGGGGAAAATATTTTCAATGATAACCTATCATCGGATTATGGCAGATTTCTTTTGTTGTAGATATCTGAATGGTTTGAAATTGATGGAAGGTGCAGAGGTATTATTAGATTCCATTATAAAGTTACAATAATAATCATTTTCATTTTATTACTTATTGTTTTGATGAAAATATTAAATTTGCCGCTTGTCATACAGGCAAATTGAAGTAAACATACCGTCCTGCAGGAACGACAACTCTGTATTACCGGAATTACCAAAAGACCCAATAACTGGACACAATACCATGACAATAGTGATCGACCTAGAAAATAGATGATAAGAACTCATGAAACTCAGAAAGCACTTATGATGTCCAACTCATTACCACATATTGACACTAACAAGATGAAGTCTTCGAAAAAAAAAACATTGTGGAAAATAAAGAAATTGCTTGTGACAAGCAATTTCTTCATTTCCTACAATGCTAAAATTTCTACCCATAATGGCCAAATAATGTAACATTTCATTCACTTGAAATTGTCCTCTGCAACTTCTTTGAATTTGGATCGGTCCAAATTTATGCCGATGTGATGATGGTTTTTAGTTCTGAAGAACTAAACAAATACAGGATTTCTTTTCTTATCAATTTTTTATGGTAATCTGTTTCCAATTTTTGACCTGTTCTAGGATGATGAAATTCTTGACTGGTCCAATGTCAACTTGCCTGGACACAACAGTGATCGCCCCAGAAAATAGATGATAAGAACTTCAGAGAGCACTTATGATATCTTACAATGACATTTCAGAATTTTTTGTCATAAATTTTACTTTTATTTTTATCTGAAAGAGCATATTTCCTTATGAAAATTCTGAAAATTTCAAGCCAAAATATTGCGCCGTTTACGAGAAATTTAAATTTATGTGTTAAAATTGAACAAATTGTTGTGGACAACAGTTCGGATTTATATGCAATTTATCGATTATGCATCAACTTTAAATGCGTGTTTCTCGCTTATTGGCAACAACTTCAAAAAACTAATAGTATTTATACTCATTAGAATAACCAATCTTGGCATCAAGACATACCTTAAACAAGAGGCCCAGGAGGGCCTGAATCGCTCCACTGGTTAAAGTGGAAGAATTATCCCATGATTTCTTGTAAGCCTTACACAGCGGCAGCCAAATCTTGATATTTGTGAATAAATTTTGAAGAGAGACTCAAAGAACATTCTTGCAAAGTCTGGTTCAAATTGGCCTTATGGTTGATTTTTAAAGAATTTTCTTATGATTTCACTAAGTCTGATAAGCCCCTTTCTCCCTGCCACGGCCACATTTTTTGACAAATGTAAAAATTTGTGAACAAATTTTAAAAAGAACGACTAAAGGCACATTCCTGCAAAGTTTGGTTCAAATTGGCCCAATGGCTGATTTTTAAAGAATTTTCTTATGATTTCTTTAAGTCTGATAAGCCCCTTTCTCCCTGCCACGGCCACATTCTTTGACAAATGGAAAAATTTGTGAACAAATTTTGAAAAGAATGACTCAAGGCACATTCCTGCCAGGTTTAATTCAACATGGCCCAATTTTTGATTTTTAAAGAATTTTCTTATGATTTCTCTACGTCTGATAAGCCCCTTTCTCCCTGCCACGCCCACATTTTTTGACAAATCAAAAATTCGCGAACAAGTTTTGAAAAGGGTCACCCAAGGAACATTCCTGCCAAGTTTGGTCAAAATTGGCCCACTGGTATAAGAGGAGAAGATGTTTAAAGAAAAAGTTAACGGACGGACGCACGCACGCACGACGGACACAACACCATGACAATAGCCCGCTGGCCTTCAGCCAGTGGAGCTAAAAATTGAAATTGGCATGAAATGTCCCTTTAAGTTCTGGAGAACTAAGTAAAGACAGGATTTCTTTTGTTATCAGATTTTCAGCCACCTGTTTCTATTTCTTATCTTTTTTCTAAGATTATTGAAGTCCTTGGCTGGTCCAATGTCAACTTGCCGCCATGGACACAACAGTGATCGCCCCAGAAAATAGACCGCAGAACTTCAGTGAGCACTTATGATATTTAAAGTTCTGAAGAACTTAGCAAAGACAAGATATATTTTCTTACCAAATATTCAGTAATCTGTTTACATTTCTTGACCTTTTCCAAGATATTGAAGTCCTTGGCTGGTCCATTATGCAAACTATGAACTGATCCAAAATGGATCATGACTTTGTTACATCCAAAACAGCCCATCAAGGGCGGATCCAGAAATTTTTTCCAGGGGGGGTCCAAGACCAAGATTTTTTTCCAGGGGGGGTCCAAGCTCAAATTATGGCTTTAAATGCAATAAATATGTAACGTTACACTAAATTTATAAAGTCAAAATTTAATTTTTGGCCAATGCCAGGGGGGTCCGGACCCCCCCCCTCTAGATCCGCCCATGGCCCATTGTCACCAATCAGAAAAATTGACCTCTGGCAGTAGGACAGTAAAAGGGTACTTCGTTAGTCATCATAAGCAACAGTTAAAACATTGCTAGAAAAACAGCATTATTTTTTTCTCCTTTTCATTCAATGCTTTCCATGCTACGATATATTCTTTCTATACATAATGTAACATCTATTTTGTGCTCTACATCTGTTTCCGGTTAAAATGTGTACGTCTAAGTAAGGGGTTAAAAGATTGGACCAAAATTTATCTACATTTTTTCATGAGGAAGTAGAGTATCTATCTAGGCTATGTCCTGATTAGGTAATTTTTGGTGACTAATTCATCTGCACACCTTAATTTAATCCATCAACATTTATATGAAAGGGTGTATTATATTGCACCACCTTCAAAAACCCTTTCCCAAACGACCAAAATTTCTACTGATCCAATTTCAAAGAAGCTGCAGTGGACAAAAATGATGCTGATAGATCTAGAGAAAGAATTTTTGTGTGATAAAGCACAGAAAATGTTGAGGCAAAAGGAGTAAATGCTGTTTATCAGCATTCTCTTCTTTTGCCTCAACATTTTCCAAAGTCATTTGTTCTAACAACATCAAAACTAAGTCTTGTTTGGGAAAGGGTTCAATAAGAACAGACTGTTCATGCTAATTATTTGATATGCCCCATCTTCCATATTAGACAACAAGTCTGCTCAGCTGTCCGAAGACAGCGCGCTCGACTTTCTAAGTTGCTTAGTATAAAGGGGGGCATAACTCCAAATAGAGTGGTCCCAGGGTCATGGGCCCTGATAGTAAGGTAGAGGGTGTGATGGTGAATAAGTATACCAAGTTTGGGTTGAATCCCTTTGATAGTATGGAAGTTATTGATGTTTGAAAAAACTTTAACCTTGGTTGCAACGCCGACGCCGACGCCCGGGTGACAGTATAAGCTCTCATTTTCTTCGAAAAGTCGAGCTAAAAATGCTGGCATTTCAACATTTCACACAATGCATTTTATCCTATTAATAATTCAACGAAGTTTTCATAATCTAGATTGCAATTATCAAGTCTAATTTGTCAATTTAGCTGAACATTGCACATGGCGCCTTAAAAAAATTCTTCCACCTAAGTTATTGAAAGAATTTGCAGACGTCAAAATGTTACGAAATGTGTCAATTTTTCATTTAATGGTACCGGAATAAGAGAGAGAAAGGAAGTAAATATCAGCAAGTATCTATCAAAATTGACTTCAATTTTTTCAATGTTTTCTTAGTCTTTTCATTAAGGAATACTCAGATTGGAAAAGGCCTAGACATATGAGGGGTGTGACCACAAAAAGACTACAAAGCCGCCATCTTTAAAACATCCGTAGCAAAACCGCAAGCCCCGCCTTATCCAGACAATGTTTTGACAACAAATCGATATAAACAGTATGTCTCATGCATATTTAAATGAGGTAAAATACGTAAAATGAAAAAATAAATATAATGCATTCATGCATGCTTTAAGCCTTTCCCAAATAACACAATTTTACACCAGTCCAAATTAAAAGCAGCTGCAGACGACAAAGTAAATGTTATGAATAGAAAGATATTTCAATGTCAAAGCACTGTTAGAAAGCATCGAGTGGAAAGCAGAAAATGCTGAGTAACAGCATTTTCTTCTTTTCTCTCAATGATTTCCTGAAATGATTCTACTAGAAATGCTAGTAACAGACTGTGTTCCGAAAAGTGTTAACCTAAAAACACAAAACGTCTGCATATGTGCGCGCATGCACACACACAGCACGCATATCGATTGAAAATAAAATAGTTTGTCTTGCCACATTTCTCATTAAAGGCAGACATACATAAAATGTAATGTTTATTTGCAGTTTCAATCCCTTTCATTTTTATGTTATCAATTTTTTTGTACATATAACCCTTTCGAATTTTCAACTTAAAACGACATCATTAAAGATTTTTTTAACCTGTCCCCAAACAAGACCAGGTTTTGATTCATCTTAAAGGAGAGAGGGTCAGAAAACATCCATAGAAAAGAAGAAAATACTAACAACCAGCATTTTCTCCATATTATTCTTCAATATTTTCAATGTTTTAATGAACACAAATTCCATACCTATAAATAAACCATGACCTCTGGACAGACGAGTCAATCTGAACAGGTAAACCAGGTATGTAAACGTCGTGGTTTTAAGAAGGCGTTTACCGTTAGATGTAATCACAACACCCCTCTCGCGCAGGACAGTCAATAGTTAAAAGTACATTTGAGTCTCAGTGTTGATGGTACCACTATAGTGTGATCAATTTCGTTGTCTGTAGCAGCTTAAGGATGAAGTTCAAAAAAATGAAGTCAAAGTGTGACATTGAGGTAAAAAATCAAACAGCCTTGTAGCTATTTAGTTTTGGTATAAATCATTACTAAAGATGTTGAAGTTTCAGAATTTATTAGCAAACACTTTCTGAAAGTATCCATGTTTCTGCAATTCATCTGGTTTTGTCATTAATGGCACTTTATTTCAAAACACAGTACCTCTTTAGCAGAGCGCCATAAAGTTTTTAAATACATGCTTGAGATAAAACATTTGTCAAGGTCAATTGAATATATCTTGGTTCATAATTCTAAAACGTTAGTATCAACAAATTCTTTGAAAAAAATATTTTTTCACCATTTTTTCATACATTTTACCTGAAATTCATTGTTTCTATCCATAAAAGTTATCCCACTCATTTGATTTGTCTATATTTATTACAATTAGTATATTTTTATTTAATCTTAATACACTCCGAATCAGCTCTGAAAATTTCGAAGCGATACAATGATTAAATGTGGTAAAACATGGCCTTCAAAAAGCTGTCCTTTTTTCCTCAATGCGTTGCACTTGGGACAAAAATATGTCAATAAGGCTTCTTGAAGCAAATAAGAAGACTTTTCACTTAATATTTCAGTATTTATATGCCATATGTATGTCGAATAACTAATAAATGTAAGAAATTTTAACTTTGAGCATGAAAAATATTCAAAACAGAACGCTATATTTCCTTTGAATTTAATGCTATAGTTTATGTATGCTTATCACGCTGGTTGTTTTCCATTGGTTTGAAAATGATAGTAAATCAATTGATTGTCATAATATTGTAAATTTGATTGTTTCCTAGAACCTTAGATAATCTTAAGACTGGTCATCAACATATCTTTGGTAATAAAATGTTGCACTTGGGACAAAAATCAGGTTCTTCGAATTTAAGGTTTCCTGGTTAAAAAAGATCATACTATTGTTTAACAGAAACATGATAATGAGTGAAGGTAACACCATGATAAATGTAAGGTGTGGAATAATGCAAGTTTATGTTGACTTTGGTACCATGCAAAGTATTCTTTAAAAGCGTTTCTTTGAATTTTATATTTATTGTAGAAAATTTGAAATCTTTCGAAATTGAGTTGAAATTGATTTAAATACTTTGTCTAGGTTATTAATAAAAAATCTGTAATTTTACAGGATTGTAAAAAAGGTACTCTCTGCACATCAGTCAACGTTTTAACCGATGCCAATCTCGCTTAATCTGGAGTTCATTGTCGAGTCATAAACAGTCAATGGAATAAAAATTAAAAGTCTGTTACAGTTTCATACTGGGTTTATAAAGCTCATATGACATTGTTAACTTATAAAAGTAAATTGTTTGAGTTGACGAACAAGAAGATTTGATTTCAACTGGTGATTATAAATGTTTGGATGTGTGTCACTCTACCATTGGCGTAGACTTTCATTGTATAATGCCAAATAACAAACATGACACAGTAATTCATAATATAGTAAAAAGGGATAAATTTGATGACCTGACAACAAACTTTCAATCAATCGATAAGATTGATAAATTCTGTACTGAAAGTAGTAAAAAGCATAAATATCAATTATGTCCCAAGTGCAACGGTCTAACTGAAGTTCTATTGATCTTCTAAAAAATAATATATGTGTTCCTTGAGATTATCTCTTAGCATCAGAAATACCAAAAATATTCTACACCATTTAAAGCATATTCTGCACCATAAATAGACATGTATTTCATTCTAAGCAGGCACATACCTAATATGACCCACATATTTGTCTTGATTGGTTCATTTTATAATTTTGTGTCCACTTGTTTTCCTTTAAAGGGAAGTATTACAATTAGTTACCTCATTTTCTTTGCATATCAGCTCAATTTCTTCGGAAAAATAAAGATCCCTGCATGTATTTTCTTGTTTTAGATTTTTTTTGTCCCAAGTGCAACGTTTCAAGGTTCGTTGTAAAACAGTTACTCAAACATGTCAATAGACAGTTAAGCTTAAGCTATTGTTGCAACTAACAGCTACATTGAATGAGCGATTAATAAAACCAAAAAAGTTTGTTTTGCAAGGTTTGAGTCCTGAAAAAAACTCCACTGAATATATTTTTCGCCAAAATAAGCTATTCATTTCCAAATAACTTCTCCGTAAGGCATAACAAAGTTTATCAAATGCTGTTACATGATAGATGTATACTTTAACAATAAGATAAAACCAAAGTATGGCAAGTTCAATTTGTTTTTAAAGTTACACGATGCTCTGAGTCTGCTTAGAAAAACGCGTTGCACTTGGGACATCACTTTCGGCAATATTTAGGAAGACAGCATGCAAAGAATTGCAAAGAATTGCCTTTGAATTATATTTTCTGACTTGCTGATCTAAAAAAATAAGGAAAAACAACAAGTTATGCAGGTAATGCTTCTTTTATGGATTTAAAACCTCAAAGCGTTGCACTTGGGACACATTCAGGTAGCAGTTTGAAAATGTTATTTTCTGACATATCTTGCTCAAGATTAGCTTATTTGCAATTGAAAATTAATCTTAAAACATACTGCTATGCCTCGGATACCTTTCAAAGTGTATATTGATGATAAATTATGAAATGTAATTGATCAAATTCTAAATTTGTTATTCGGAAGCATACATTTTTACAGGGGGTATCATCATTATTGCTTAAAATTTAACTAGCAAATATGGTGCCACATAACTGAATTACATTAGAACCTTGAGTTTAATTGATGACTTTACAATTGCAGGATCTTTTAGGTACATGAAGCATCACACTTTTCTTAAAACAACATTTGAAATTGATGAATGTATCAAAATGTCACGCTTTTTACGTTGCACTTGGGACATTTTTGGGCATATTTTTCGCTGTAACTTTGGTTTGGATGGTTCGATTTTCATGAAATTTTCCATGGCGTTTAACACCACGAAAATACATAGTTTTAATCCAAAAAGAACATTATTCCTATGGACATATTCATTCGGGCTCTGATTTTAATAAAAACTTCATTTTTTTGAACTTCACCCTTAATTGGATCACCCTAGAATTTTGTTGTTTTGGAAGATTTTACAGACAGTATAAGTCTACAGTATCTAGTACAAGTATGTGATATTGCTCACTTGTGAGCCAGGTAGCCTCTATATTTTACTGGGGAGTATTTCTAGGGAACAAGAACTCTAGGGAACAGTTCTTGTTCCCTATTTCTGTCCACAATAAGCTCACACAAATACTATGATAAGCTGGCCAGACATTGATTCAATCATTTTGTAAAAATGGGTACCCACATCATCTGGCATATGGCAATGGACGATATAAGTCATGGCCGGGCATCATGTGACATATTATCTATAATTTTCAATTAGTATGTACAGTCGACACTTTGACGTTATGTTGACATCAGATAAGTCAAAATTCCGCTTAAGTCAAAGTGAAAGTCATGTCCCGTCCTGAACAATGGATTATCAAAAAAATTAATCAATATTATTTTCGAAACAAATACAGTCATTGAAATTTAGTAGGAAAAGGATAGAAATTGCTCGTTTCGAGCAATTTCTTTCCTTTTCCTACTATATTTCAATCATGGACACATAATTATGATGCCCATCAAAAATGGTTGAATATCATTTTCATCGAAAATGAACAAAATTGGATGAGTCGAGCTCCGGATACGTCGAGGTATTTTGACGACCCCCTCTGACTTCGACACAACGTGTGTCGACTGTAATTGACTTGAGAAATGTTTGGAGCCTACCTTGCTCAACCATTTTCAAGTAGACCACATGAATTATCAACAGAATGGCAATTAATTTTGTGCTAAAAATAGACTAGGTTAACTGTTATGTTTTGAGAAACCGTCGGTGTTGTTATAAAATCTCGTAACTACGGCTTGAATCAAGCCGTAGTTGCGAGATTTTATAACAATACCTACGAATTACTATTGTTTTTCCGAAATTTCGTCACTGTTTACTAGATAAAATCGTTCCCCATTGTTGAAGAATTTCTGCAATTGCTGTTATAATTGTGTCACGTGATTTCCCCATGTGTATGTACTGTACAGTAGTGAAAAAAAGAAGATTCACTCGTTCTTTCTTATCTATAGGTTTGAGGATACATTAAATAGAATATTTACGTGACATTAAAATGTCATCTTATATTGACCATGATTATAGTCTAGAGCTAGTTCTTGGACAAATGAACAATTTTTTGTACTGAGTATACCAGGCTAAGCCCACCAAAAGATGGCCAAATACCTTATTTCACACTGAAAATTTAGGCAAACCAATTTAGCGCCAACCAACATGTTACCAGCAGTTTCTCCTTTTGTCTCAATATTTTCTATGCCATATTTTACACAAATCATATCTTTCATAACATCTATTTTGTCATTTGTGGCAGTTTTTGAAGTGGATCACCCTAAACTGTTGTCGTTCAGGAAAGGGTTAACCAACCAGAACTGGCTCCTGATCAGACTTTATTCAGACACAGGCTGATCAGGATCAAACAAGGCCTGGCTTTTGACGTCCTTAAATGAATTGGCTTGGGGAAACATTTAGGCAAAAGAAGAAAATGCTGATGATCAGCATTTCTTCCTAAAATTACAATGATGTTTCACGCTATAGTGTATGCAGATTCCATCATTCTTTTTTACGATCCATTTTGTGTTCCGCAAAAGCTTGATAATTGGAATATTCTAGATTTTGGCCATTTGGGAAAGTTTAACATAAACAGAATTTTGAAAATTTATTATAGTAAAGGGTGGAAAGCAGAGTTATGCATCATGTATTGCACACAGTGTGCACATGGGATTAAAAGGTCAACCCTGGTGCAGTCTGTTACCCTTACTCATACGTTTTGTGTTACAAAATCTATAGATCATGCTATATTTTGTTGTTCATTGTAAACATGTCTTAACTACAGCTAGTTATGGTGTTTTTGAATGTTGTCTATTATTTGTTGTTGTTTCAATCAGGTTTTACATCAATTTCAACCATTTTCTAGTCATATCTCGACAAAGATCTGTTAACATTATCTATAGGGCTGGGTACCGCCAATGAAACAATACCGCGGTATACCACGGTATTTTACTAAATACCGCGGTATATACCACGGTATACCGCCATTTTACCGTGTGCTGTTAATTTATAGTTATGGTCATTTAAATAAAGAGATTTTTTACCCAGGAAGAGTTTATTTTTATTGTCATTTAAGACTGGTACAACAGACTAGTTTCTGACTGACTAGAAGAGTAAGAGAACTGAACTAAACAACAAAAAATAAAACTAATTTAAAAGTAACAAAACTATAGTCAATGTACTTTCTGACTTTCACTATTTAACAGTAACACTGCACAGTTACTTCACTTCAGTGTTTTACTGACTAGAGTTAGATGAATAATGATTAATAGCAGACTAGAATAAGTACAGCTGACTAGTATTGATCAAATTGGACTAGAACAATAATAACCAATCAAAGTACTGAAAGTACTGTTAGAGAGCATGTTTGACACAACATGAAATCTTGTGACAATATTGCATGGTAACATAATTCATGCAAAACAATCCATGAATATAGGTGGAGCTGTATTAACAAAACATTTTAATCCAACAGCAAAATTTTAGACTGTCCCGAATCCAAAAATGTTGCAGACGACAATTTTAACTGAATGAAATTTTACATGTTTCTGTCTTTCTATATAGAAAACATTGTGGGAAATGAAGAATTTGCTTGTCATAAGCAGTTTCTTCATTTTCCACATTATTTTCTGAGGCTATTTTCCTGTTGGTGTCAAAAAGAGTCACTGTGTGGTAATGGGTTGAAAGAAAGCCCACCAAAACGTCACCAAAACATGACTTCATTCAAAAAGCTGCATAATGAGGAACTGTCCATCATAGTTTCTTACAAATTCAACCATAAATGGAGGAATGTGTTAAAAATGTATTGACAATAAAGTGAAGCCTCTTTTTCTGTGATGCAATATTGTATCACCAAATCTATCACCATTTTCTTCTTTTACCTCAATATTTTCCAAAGCTTGCTCTTAAAGATACATTAAAACAAAGTTTTGTTTGGGAAAGGATAAGTTCAAATCAATTCATTCATAAATGTGTGAGAAGATGAGTTAATAGGAAATTTACTCTAATGCCCCCTTTATCCATGACACAACATACTATCACCAAACAGCACAAGCTTTACAATAAATACACTCAGATAGACACCCACTAGCAGTGATTAATCTACCTTTCTGGGTCAGTGAGTCAATCTGACTCACTGATCTTGAAACTCTGAGTCAAATTTGAAAATCGTGAGTCAAAAATATCGTAATTATAAAAATATGGTTTAAGTTCATGATAATTTCATTTGGTGAATGAAAGTAATAAAGGAGAATGCTTTTTAAATAAAATTTGCCAAAAAAAGAATTTGAATTGTGAAGGAAAGAAAACATTGTGATTATCTTAAAAGCAGAAATATAACCTTTTCTATTTTCCCAATATAGCTTTCTCTATGATTTCAAGAGTATGGCTTATGTTTTAAATGGTGCGGAATGATACCAAGTCAATCATTGGACAGTAGACAAATATAACCAAAATTGGATTAAGTTTTGTATCAGAATACCCTTAATATCCTTAATTAAGACAAATTAGAATAGTTATAATGCACTTCACTCGTAATTCAAACTACTGAAAAATTATATAAATGCTGGAAATGAGATTACGGAAAAAGTTACGTTGAATTTTGAGGACGAATACACAAAAATACGTAATTTCAGATCATGGTTCACACATCCAACCACAATCGCCCTAAAAATATTCTATGATGTATTTTTAATCGGATCGGTCTGTTAAACGAACATCTGGATGGACATTATTTGTAAACTTGGTCGTAGAACCTAGCATAAATTGTCAATTTGTTGTCATTCGTTTCACTTCCGGTATCGATTCATCTGCTCTGTCGGGTCAGAAAAATGAAAAATTAAGGCATTTTGCATAAAGAAACAAATGCATTTTCAATCTTATTTACTAGAAAAATGAATTTATAACTTCCATACAATAACTAAATTCGCGATCGCTTCTTTGAAAAGTTGGATTTCGAATTTTTCTCTTCCGATTATTTTGCCCGAAAACTCTTAGTTGATAACAAGTCCCGCCCATTTATGCAAATTTCTCATTTGGTTATCCTGCAATACAGGCCTGCTGCAATATGTTCCTTGTATGAAAAAAGACGAACCTTTCGGGGTTTTTTACCAGACACCAATTGTGCAATAATTAGGACCTAGTATGCGTGGTGGTTGATACAGATGAACGTGCGTCAGATATACGCTCAGCTTTTTTTTCTTTGCGTCATCTTGAATTTTTTTGCGTAAATTACGCATGACGCAGAGGTAGATAAATCACTGCACTAGTAGAATTTCTGTCTGCGGAATGTGATTCTATTTTTGGACCATTTGCACTGTCCAAAATTTAGGCTACATGACTTGACCGCATGACCTGCATGACCCAATTGTGAATGGCAAATTACTACTCAGATCTCTTTTTTATTTAAGACTTGTTTAATACTTGATTTTTTGCTTAGATCATACATGCCATCTATTTTATAATATGAATTTATGACACATTTGACACGTAGACTATTCTATTTGTCATTAATTAGATCTTTTTGTCTTGTTTGGAAGGAACTATTTTCGTTGTGTGATTTGTAAAGTACATCTAAAGTACATTAAAGCATGATAAAATAAGAGAGCCATGCTCTCTAAAAACACATTATAATTGAAAACTATCTGTTGTTATTTACCAACTGTGCAAGACGAGGACAAGGTAACTTGGTCGGACCGTAGATAAAAAGAGCGAGATATTTCTTACCGCATTTAGATAATTGGCATATTTTCTTTCCTTTTTGCGCCAATCAATTTTATTCAATCGTCAATTCTAGGGTGATCTCCGAAGTCTCCGAGCTATCGTTCGGTGAGTTACGGAAACGGCCGAAAGAGACTAGTGATTTGACCTAGTTCTGTCTACGCTCGATTGCACCGATCTGTAAGCTAGAACACTAAATAAATTGGCAAACCGGGTGGAAAATTTTAATTCACGGTCAAAAAACGTACATTGAGTCCAAAATCGGGCCAAAATCGGACAGGCATAAATGAAATACCAAACCTAAGCCTTCTAGTCTAGTCTCGCTTTCTATCGCGACTGCGCATGTCTGTTATCTACTAGATTTCCTGTTTATCAAAATTCTACTTTCACTACCGTTCTAGCCGAGTTTTTGAAAAAGAAACTTATTTCTCGCGACTTTAATGGACATGGAATATCATCAATAGTTCTATTGGGTAGTTATTTTTGGAAGCTAATAATAGTAACAGATAACGTTTTGGGATTCCCAGAAAATTTATACACACATGATTCGGTTCGCTGTAGGTTTAATGATTAATCACAACGAAAAAGCGACAAGGCATTGAAGCATGGACCATGTTCAATTGTTCATTAAATACCGGTATTTCCCGATGATACCGCGGTATCATACCGCGAGGATCGGGCACCGTGGTAACCGGTATACCGGTAATACCGCGCACCTCTAATTATCTACATGGTTTCTTGGATAATTCCAGTACATTAATCTAGTTGGCTGAGGTTTTGATACAATGTGCCTTGCCCAAAGGACAGCCCCAAATTAGGACAGCTTTAATGGCAAAAATGGTCAAATTCAAAAGACACAGAACTTTTGAGACTTGACAAAATTAATAGATGTTGATAGAGCAAACATTCCTGAAAATTTTTACTGTACTTACTAGCACAGAAAATATTGCAGAAAAAAGAAGAAATTCCCTATAAGGGACGTCAAAACTAGGTATTGTTTGGAAAAGGGTTAAATTCTCAGATGCATTTCAGACTAATTATATTTCTAATGAGTGATGCCTTACTAAATTCTGTAAGGTTTCTTGGAATCTGTCTGGAAATTCTAGAGTTCTTACGAACTTTCTTTCAACACTCCCTCCATATCCAAATAGAAGCAGAATTAACAATGTTTTGGTGAAAAGCCATTTTTAAGTATTTCCCTATTATTTAAATATTAGATGCACTATGAAAATTTGGTTTATTGGGGTTTAAGGACGTTTTCAGCTGCTATGGTCATATTGTGCGGCTGGAGCACCTAACCATGGATTCCTGTTGTTTCTCAAACCAGTATTACCACAACACTCTTACCGAGCCTCCAGCTCCTCACCCACATAGGTTCATGATATCAAACCATTGATTGGTGGCTTTTTTGTCAGTAAGGATATTTGCCGGGGCCGAGTATCGAACCCAGAACCTTTCGAACGAGACGCAGATGCTCTACCAACTGCGCTAAGGCCGCGGCTGCACTATGAAAAAGTAAAACTTAAAACTATTTTGCAGCCCATAACTTTTTCAGTGTCTCAAAATAATGACATTCAATTTCTAGGAGTAAAGATGGACTGAGATAAGACAGTCAGTAAAGCTCCTATGTGAAGTCTGATCTTTGTCTATACTTCCTGTTGAAATTAAATTCTTAAGATAAGCATGACTTGGTAACAAAATCATCACAAAAATGTATTTTAGCCCATTACCAAATGCTAAAATTTTAGACTTACAAGTCCAAATTTAAAGTTGTTGCAGAAAACACTTTCAAGCCAATGAAATTTTACATTTCTTGGTCTTTTTTGGATAGAAAACATTGTTGGAAATGAAGAAATTGCTTGTCACAAGCAATTTCTTCATATTCCACAATGTTTTCGAAAGACTTAATCTTGAAAAGCGTCAAAAAGTGTAAATTTGACGAGATACCGGGTTAATTAAAATAATTTTTACCTGTCTCAAGGTAGTTTCTCAGGTATAACTTGAAAAGCCAATTTTCAAATTGAAACATACTATTATCCGTATTGATGCAACATCAATAAGATATATCTGCAAAATACTATCATTTTATTGCATGTTGTAGACGTGCATGATGCGCGGCAAAAAAAGTTTTAACATAAATAGTTGAAATTTCTCGGAAATACGGTATAATATATTGATTATCATGACAATGTCCGCTAGCAAACATGATGTTTTATATTAACAAGGTTAAGGCTGTTCATTTTAATTCCTTTATTGATAGATTACATTTTGTTTGTTTTGAAACTTAAGAAACAATGGTGCATCTGTACCTATTGTACTTTTTAAGTTTAATTATTTGTATGATATCCTCACTAGTTTTTAACCCATTACCACATAATTACTCTTTTTGACTCCCCAAGAGATAAAGGCTTTGGAAAACATCGTGGAAAATGAAGAAATTTCTTGTGACAAGCAATTTCTTCATTTCCCACAATGTTTTCCATCCAAAAAGACCTAAAAATTAAAGATTCCATTCACTTGAAATTGTCGTCTGAAGGATCTTTCAATTTGGACCGCCCTAAATTTTTGTCGTTTGGTACTGGGTTAATCATTTAACCTTTAAATACTGATAGAAGACGCTTCTGTTCTTAGATTTACAGAACCTCAGGAATCCTCACTTATGATGAAAAAACTCATTTTAACCCATTCTTAAATTTATAGAAACACCTTTTGATGCCCTACAAGATAAAAGCCCGAGAAAACATTGGGGGAAATGAAGAAATTGCTTATGACAAGCAATTTCCTCATTTCCTACAATTTTTTCATTATTTCATTCACTTAAATTTGCTGTCTGCAAGATCTTGAACTTCGGACCAGTCTAAAAGTTTGCTGCTATACATGACAAATGACCTTGATATAAAGAAATGAATTGATGCAAATCTCAACAACAAAAGCATCAAACATGTTTTGACCAACATTCTGTTCTGTACTTTGTCTTTAGAACTCAGTGTTTCTCTTTATCAAATACATGAACAGTATAGCTCACAATAAATGACCTGGCAGAGCATTCCTAGCTAATAGCTACAGATGTTCTGCCATGTCATTTATCATGAGCTATACATCTCTGAAGCACAATCAAACCTGTCTATTACAATTAATGAATGCATGAATGCAGGTAGATAGGTACCAGTATAAAATGTCTGCTGTCTGTAGATGAATGAAATTCCGAGAATTCCCTGAATTAATTCTGTGCAGGTATTTCAGGGAAACTATTTCTGTACAAACAATGTCAAACATGTTCAAAGGAAGTACAGAACATTTTAATACACTTACAAGCGCATTATATCCTTTGTTACTTTCTTAAAAGTAATAAGTACCAAACTTTCGAAGTAACCAATGATATGCAGATGTAGAAACCAAAAGATTAATGTCATATGCCTATTAATTGCCTATAATATTGTTTTGAAAAGAATAAACCTTGAAGACAATTTAAAGTGGATATTATTTAGCATCTTTTCGTATGTCATATCATTAGAGGACTTTATGACCTTTAGAGCAATTTTTTTTCTTTTAGACCAAGGCTCCATTGGTCATTTTGAATTTAATTAATATGGGGCTACTATCTGCTCTTTTTTTTTTCTCCTATAAATTTTGTTAAATCTTTATCTAGTGTGGTCTGACATCAAAGGGACTAAATGATTGGTAGGGAAAGGCGAAGGCGAAAATGTATCGGAATTTCAACATTGCAAAAACAGGAATTGTTTTGACTATTAACAAGACATGATTGTAAACAGAATAGTTCAAATTCTCTTACATACGTCATTTGTGCTTTCCAGACTTATTCACAATGTCTTTTCTACTCAGCTATAATTTAACCATGTAAAATCAGCAGTATACTTACGCTTTCTACAGAGCTTCATTATTATTACCATAAAATGACAAGAGAATTACAAAATTCAAAGTAATGCAATTTATTCATAAGAGTTTGTTGTTAATTTGGGTAAACCTACAACATTAAACTAATTGGCCACAGGGAGGTTTATTATTAGAAAGATAGTTAAATTTAGCAATAAAATTAATTCAAAACTTTTAAAATGTCTCCAGGATGTTTTGAATAAATGAAATTGTCATAGTTTTTTGCAATTCTTTTGCAATTAAAACTTTCATTTTCATGAATTTAGTAAGTTGTCAAGAGAGATCGTAGTCTCTGATACATAATTAAAGCTCATATTTTTCTGCAGAAAATTGAAATCAATGTTCTTCTTTTCAATCCTTTGATGCCAGCTATATCTAAATTTTATTATAATCAACATTGCAGTTCAAAATACCACCCATTCTAAATTATTGCTGTTTATAAAAGGGTTAATACATGATAATATGTGACCCGTCATCCTAAAAGAGCTCTTATGGGAAGTCGATAAAATCAAATTTCCAGAAACTGATCAGACTTAGCATGTGTCAATCAAGTCATTTTTAAATTTTTAGGAAAACAAACATATATGAAAAAGTATGTGCATCCAGAAAATTACATTAGAGTGAAAAGTTTCAAATCTAGTCAGTATGCACAGTCTGTGCAGAGTGACTGTAGGGTAAATACTTTTCAAAATTTGCAGGAGGTCCCTTTTAGCATGACATGTCACATATCTATAGAGCTGTTTGACACTTACCAGGCAAGAACACAGTTGAGCTTTTTAACACCCTTCAAGAAATAGGCCTTGGAAAACATTGTGGAAAATGAAGAAATTGCTTGTGACAAGCAATTTCTTCATTTCCCACAATTTTTTTTACCCAAAAAGTCACACAATTTCAAAATTTCATCCTATTGAAAATGTCGTCGATTTTTTGGACAAGTCTAAATTTCTGCAGTTTGGTATTGGGTTCTCTATTTCCAAATTTAAACCTTTGAAAAAATAAAATACTAACTACTGTATATCCACTTATCAGGTATAGTTTTGGAAAAAGTAAATATAAACTTACCAGGTGAGGAGACAGTTGAGCTCATTTCATGCACATGTAGTTGGGGTTCTCCCACTAGCCCCTCTCTAGGGTGGACCCTCTCAGGCTCCCTTAAATGCACATGCTGCACATGCAGAGGGGCATGAGACAGGTGTCTCGTATCACAGTCCAAGGGCCGCATTTGACTATCAATTTCACTGTTCTGCGTTGGACGCATTTCATGTATTTCATGATTCAGATTTGGATGCAGTTCATGGTTTTGACTTGGATGTAGCTCATGGTTTTGCGTTGGACGCATTTCATGATTTGGAGTAGGACAAAGTTCGTGATTAGAATTTGGACGCAGTTCGTGGTTTTGAGTCGTATGAAGTTCATGTGTTTGTGTGTCTGGCAGCTGGTACCGATCTTCATCGATATTCCGATCTTCAATATTCCGACCATTTAAATTTCCATTTTCGATTTCAACATCACGATGATCAACACGACTTACAGTGTGATTAGTTTCTGCGGATAACAACTCACTGTTACTACGTTTATGGATCTGAACATTTTCTAATTGTGAAAGACTAACACCATTTCTAGGCTCTGTCCATTTCAGAGCTAAATACGGATCACTAGCACTATCTGTCGAAGGGGGCCGTATCCCCCGATCTATCCCCCGGTCTTCGTCGATTTGTAAAGGTTGTTGTTCTATACTAGGGATATCACTTTTTGTTATGGCGAGTTCTGTTTCACTTTCGACACTGTCTCTGTGCATTTTGATATTGTGTTCTAGTTTTGAAAGACTTAATCCACTACTGTTGCCAGCTGTGTGCCATTTTAACGCCATTTCTGAAATGAACGAAAATAAGTTTGAAAAGAATTTCTTCAGCCTTTAACCCTTTCCAAAACAGCAAAATTTTAGACTAAAGTGATCCAAATTGAAAGAAGATGTTGCAGATGACAATTTAAAAGTGATGAAATTCAGAAATTCCATTAATGTTTTGGTTGAAAACATTGTGGGAAATGAAGAAATTGCTTGTCACAAGCAATTTCTTCATTTTCCACAATGTTTTCCAAAGCGTTTATCTTGTGGGGCGTTACTGTGAGGTAATGGGCTGTTACCACTCACTCAAAGACAACAATTCTTTGAACTGGTTCACATCCCAATTAGAGATGATTATGATACTGAAAACAGAATATTGTAGCATTAAAATATCATGAAGAGAAAAGGATAAAAAGCTGATTTAAAATCAGAAATTTCTTCTTTTGCTTCAATGTTTTTCCGAGCCTTTTCTATTGGGGACATCAAAATCAGATTTTGTTCCAGGCAGGGTTAAAACAACTTGGTAAAAGCTGGATCTCATTATAAATACAAATCAGTTTTTTTGCAACTATTGCGCAATTAACAAAGTCTGAAGAGGCGGGATCAAAATAGCACAAGGAGGGTCCTAGACACATCCAATTATGGTAGTAAGACCAATTAGAAACAAGGATTCAGGAATGACAGATGGTTTCTAAATTAAACATACAAAAAAAGTTGCACTGTCTAGCCACCATATAATCTTTAACCTTTTCCCAAACAAGCTCTCCCATGATGTTGATGTTGGACAACCCTAAAGCTTATTGGTCCAGAAAACCTTGATGGCCTTTTATCCTTTTCCCTAACAGTATTATATGCTTTAACCCATTACCAAACAACAAAATATTAGACTGGTCCAAATTCAATGATGATGCGGACGAAAATTTCAAATCAATGATTTTTAAGCTTTTTTGGTCATTTAGTGAAGAAAACATTGTGGGAAATGAAGAAATTGCTTGTAAAAGCAATTTCTTTATTTTCCACAACGTTTTCCCAAGCTAATTGCTTTTAAGGGGAGTCAAAAGGAGTCATTGTGTGGTAATGGGTTAAATCTCTATAAATTTGCACTATCAGTACCATATTTTATGCTGCATTCAAAGGTTCAACTTTTGTAGTCCGAGAAAGGGTAAAATTTTGAACTAGGATTAATTTTTATTTCTTAAACTAATTAACTTAATATTAGATAAGTGGGCTGTTAATAACCTAGCTGAACATTTTCCTCTTTTCACTCATTTTTTTCACCAAACCATTTTGTGTATTATAGGTCGTCAAAACCAGAGCTAACCCCTGTGAAAAGTTCATTTAAGTTCAAGAACTGTTCTAGAACTTTAAAATGGCACTTCGAGAACTGTTCTAGAACAGTTGTAGAAGTGCCATTTAACGTTCCACAATGTTCTAGAACATTTCTAGAACTAGAAATGCGTTCTTGAACTTTTTTTGCATGGGTAATGTTTGGGAAAGGGTTAACAAGCCAAGAATAATTTCTTTTCTCAGCCAGTCTGAAAATCGTCTGTTCCGACACTTCCTAATTAACTTTTTTCTATCCGCTGTCAATATGGCGGACTGATATAGACTGATTCTGTCCGATAGACAAGAACCCCAGTCTAAAATCACAATTTTGTGAATCATCTGATCTAATCAGGTCTAGTGATCCTTAACAATAACCATAAACAATTGGTTAATTGAAATTGCAACAATGTCAAAAATCAAGTACATTTCTAATTCAAGTTAGTATGTTTCTGCTATACCCTCATTTTTCATGTCTTGTAATTGCTCGGTCACATACGGTTCTGCATTCATATCACGTCCAAATTCATACTGCATGGGTCCCCTGTTTAAGATGTGCCCTGGTCGCGATTTGGGCGCAGAATGGTTAAATGTGACAAGGCCTTAACAATCAAGGGAAGCTATTTGAAAGCTGCTACAAATAACAAATTGGATGTTACTGAATATAAATTTGTGTTACAGTACAATGTAGCATAGAAATTATTGAGGCGAAAGGAGAAAATGCCAATTATCAGCATTTTTCTTCTATTGCCTTGATATTTGCCTGAGCCTGACATCAAAATAAGGTTTTGTTTAGGAAAGATTTAATTGACAATTTCTGATTTAAATCTTTTGCACATAAATTAATATCTATGATTCAAACAATTTAACACTAGAAAGATAGCATTTCCAACAAACAACAAACATACCACTGAAAAAGATATGCAAAATTATGACAAGATTTGCATTTAGCTATCTTAGCAATGCTTTTAATTCCATTCTATTATTCCAACTAAAACATTTCACTGTCTTTACTGTCTGGAATTTGTCAACCAGTTGTAGACAATATAATTTCTCACCCGGCCCCAGTTACTTGGATAAAAGTAATAAAATACTGTCTAGGCCATCAAAAGATATATTGTAAAGAGTTTCTAAAACTTATTAGGACAGATAATTGACTTCCCTTCAATTCTGTCTGCAGCCTCTGCCAAACCAAAATATTATCGCTTTTCAGCAAAAACCTTGTAACTGCAGCTTTAAACAAGCTGCAGTTACAAGGTTTTTGTTTAAAAGTGATGACGTTTCTCCTGTACCAAGAATAAATGGAGCAAAATTTTTCCTTATTAAGGTAGAATACCCGTAAAGTCGCCATTTTGAAATTAATAAAGCATCTGCTTTTTCGAACAGCGTCGTTACATATCCCAACCTTTTCAGGCACGGTCGTAAACATTCGGCCGTGGAGAGTTCCACCGAATGTTTTCGATCGCTTCCGAATAATTCTGACTTCATGCAAATCTCATTAAGGTTGCACTACCTTAATCCATTATACATTTCTTATATTGAGTTCATCAGTGCAAATAACCATGCTTTCCTAGCATTTCTTTCATCAGTGATTTTTTTACAATTTAAAGACTGTGAGTCCTGGGGACTCGCTAGATTCCATATCAATGAGTCCGGGTACTAGCTTAATAAGTGAGTCAAATACACTATTTTTAATAGGAAATCTGTAAAAAATTTTGCATCCTGCCCCTGTGAAATGTAATTCATAAAATAATGAACATATAATGAATCTTAAGAATGTTTCATACATTACTCATTATCACTTCTTTAACACACTTCATGAAGTTTTCTGCATGAAGTATGATGATAATTGCTTCATGAAGACATTATGAAGATATTAATGATTGACAAAATCCTTAAAACCTTCATGATGAATGCAAAGGATTTATTATGAAGTTTTCATTTAAAAAAAATCATGAATAATCCTGAAACTTGTTCATGATTTTTTTCTGAATATTTTCCACTGCAATTATGGCACTGGTACTTCATAAAACATTCTTGTTTGTTGTATTAAGAATAAATCATGAACTAATCATGAATTGATAATGGATTGTGTACAGTTCATAAAATCTTCTTAAAACGCTCATGATCTCCCAGTCTAATTTATGTTCCAGTCTATGACATGTGGTTTAGAAAATAATGGAGGGAATTTTGCTTGTCTGACTATTTGTCAAGAAATATGTTTTTGTTAAGAGTTATAATTAATATTTTTAGTTATAATCAAGTGATTAATGAGCTCACTAAATGATAAAACCAAGGAAGGCAATGTAAGTAAGTGTTCTTTAGACTAAATTTAACAAATTTAAATGTTTATTTTTTTTACCATTCCCCACCCACATAATTATTCTGTAAAATGGATATTATTATTTTGCTTCTATAAATAGGAATCATTGATTTCTAATGGCCTGTTACTTATTACAGTTCTGAAACTGCCTGTTCTACAAAAAGTTTCTTAAGTTTTGTTCTGTCAGCAACATATTTGTACAAATTGTTTTTTAGTATTTTTCATGACCTTGACGTGATTTTTTTTTTTTTTTTTTTCATTACTGCTTGGTTTAAGGATTTATTATGCATTTCCAACTTCATAAAAAATTCATTACTCTGTGTTTAGAGAAACCTGTATATTTTTATGAAGTTTGTAAAGAAATATTATTCATGAATTCTTCATTGAAAAGAAGTGAACAGAAAATGGCCCATACTCATTGTTAACAGAATAATCATGATTTCTTCTTAAGATCGTTTGCGTATTTTCTTGCATGAAGTCTTCATGAATTATATGATTATTTATTCATGAAGACTTCATGCCTTTTTCTCAGAATGCAAAACTGCATGGTTTAAGGATTTATTATGCATTTCCAACTTCATAAAAATTTGTTACTCTGTTTTTATGAAGATTTATGCAAATGGGCCATTTTCTGTTCACTTCTTCTTCATGAAGATTTCATTTTTTCCGTTCTTGAATAGCTCATGAATATCTATTAAATACTTCATGAAGAATGACAAAGCATTTCACAGGGGAGGGACTAGCTAGAATAAAAACTTTGCGTCCCAGAGACCAAATTATGAGTAAAAGTTGCAGGATGCGCAGGTAAGAAAATCACTGTTTCATAATAAGAACTTTCTGATTGAACAAGTCTTTATTGTTACATTTGGGAAGTGGTATAATCTTAGTAATAATTTTGATTAGTTTTTCCTCTCCTCAAGTAGCAAAGTAGTACCTCTATTATAAGTCAAATTGTGCAACTGCGAGAAAATGTGCATCCTTATAATTGACAAATAAATGAACGGAGGAAATATGGTACCTATATCTTATCTCAAAATGCCAAATATGAACAAAATCACAATCCATTCTAATAAGGTACTACCATTTTAGAAATATCACATGACGGAAAACCTACCATGACAAAATTTATAGGTCTCTGTATGCAGAGGTAATTCCAGGAAATCCGTTATCATGTTATCTAAATCATTATGCCTTTGACAAATAGTGTCCTGCTGCTTCAAGCAAATTTGCAGACTGTAAGTCCCGAACATCAGTAGGATCAGACTTTGGAAAACATTGAGACAAAAGAAGAAAATGCTGATAATCAGCATTTTCTTCTTTTGCCTCAATGTTTTCAGTGCAATGCTGTACAGGGTACTAACTATGCAATCAATAATGCAGTCTATCTAGACACCAATTTTACTTTCTCTCTAGAAAACATTGATTGCAAAGGAGAAAATGCTAGCATTGAGCATAATTTCTTTTTAATAATGATACCTTTAATATCCATTTTGTCTAATTGTATCCCTTTGATTTACGGCTGGTAAAAAATTTAGATTGACAGGAAGAGTTTAAAGACCTTTGCAGTCGCAGTATCTATGACACAAAAACACACACATTTTAAATACAGAATTGGTTAATAAAATCTGGTGATTATCACAATAAATCATAAATATTGCATCTACGTAGGTTGAAAATGAAATCTATAATGTGTCTATGATGCAAATTATCCAAATAAATATGAAAATTTGATGTTGACGAACGATCAACATGGCATCAATGTGCATGGAGCTAGAACTTCTGCAAAAGGTGTTTTTTTATACTGTCACATTACAGTCGACACTTAATTGTTATCTCAACATCGGATGAGTCGAATTTCGGCTTAAGTCAAAGTGAAAGTCTAGTCCCGTCATTGAACCAATTTAATTTCGAAATAAACATAGCCATTGAAATTTAGTGGGAAAAGGATAGAAATTGCTCATTTCGAGCAATTTCTTTCCTTTACCTACTATATTTCAATTTAGAACGCACTTGATGAACAACAAAAATGGCCAAATGTCATTTAAGTCGAAACTTAAGAAAATCGGATTAGTCGAACTCCGGATATGTTGATGTATTTTGGCTGTCCCTCTAATTTCGAACTGTATGTCTTAACAAGGAAGGATTTAACCCTGTCCCAAACAATACCTTGCGTTGACATCCCTACTAGAGCTCTAGGGCACACACACAAAAGAAGAAAGTGCTAAAATCATTTCCGCATTTTCTCTTTGCATCTCAAAATTTTCTATAATGTCATTATTGTTCATCAAACCCTATGTTCCGAGACCTTATTGGATTCATATCCTCTGTGCAGAGCAGGCCCGCTACCATGGTACAGTTGGTAGCACATTGGACTCTCACTTGTGAGGTCCCAGGTTTGATCCCCTGTCATTGCAAAAATCTTTTCAGACAAAATTGCCTCCAACCTATGGTTTGATATTGTTAACCTATGTGGGAAAGCAGCTGGAGGCTCGATTAGGATGTTGTAGTAGTACTGGTGTAAGAAATGACAGGAATCCATGGTTAGGCACTCAAGCCAACGCGATATGACTATAGAATTTGGAAAGGGTGATACCCCAATCATTTTAAGCAATCTTGGCAGAGCAATTTGACCCTTTCCCAAACAAGACCTGGTTTTGACGTCCCTAATAGAAAAGGCTTGGGAAAACATTGAAACAAAAGAAGAAACTGCTGATAACCAGCAGTTTCTCCTTTTGTCTCAATATTTTCGGTGCCATATTTTACACAAATTTTATCTTTAATAACATCCATTTTGTCATTTGTGGCAGTTTTTGAAGTGGATCAAGCTAAAATCTTGCCGTTTGGGAAAGGGTTAAGTACCCATAACAATTATAATTGTTCAGAATTGAAACAACAACGTTTGAATGCCCACACCTCCTCAATTTGTTGCTCTGACCATCATTCTCATCTATCCACTTTTAGTTTGGTTGCCAGACCTTCACTAATTGTATTGACATTTTGTGGACAATGAACTCATACTCATGCATGCAATAATGCAAAATGTTTCTGTATTAAGGGGGAATGCTCCAGTTTTTCGGAACACTCGGTCATTACGGTAGTAAATTAAATGTTTCGTACCAATATGTTTCGCTACCATATTTTCAATTACATAACACATTATTATAATTTACCATTTTCGACGGTAAAAGTGTATTTATTATGCGAAACCGATTTCCTCAAGATGAAAATCGATTATTTAGAGCAAGACAGTCGTAAGTGTGTATGCAGTTACCACTGTTTGCGTCATTTTATTCATGTGTAGCTGATATAAATTGCTGTAATTCTCTAATAAGTGCGCTGACCTATACATTTTCTTTTTGAATTATTACAAGGACATGTTGCTTAATACAATGAGGGAGTTTTATCAAATTCTATTATGTAGAACTTGAAATATTTCCAAAAATATGCAAATTTTGACATAAAACACTGCAGCTTCGCTGATCTAACCGAACACGTGAGCATGCTGTTTTATTCATTTACGCGTTTATAATAGCACAAATTCTGGGTTTTCTGTTCTTATTAAATGCAAGATGTTACTTTAAATCCGTTTTCGGGACTAAACGACGAATATACCGAATTTTATTAGCATTTTAGTGACCTTGGACAGGTGCAAGAAATTGTGCATTTTTTCGATGTAGGGTATGTTATACGAATGCCTATAAAATTCAAACAAGATCGCTGACCATCTGTTTTCATTTTATTTTTCAATTGGTAATAACATGTAATTTCAACATACAAAATATAAATAAATTCTATTATTGGGGAAAAAAATAGGAAACTGGAGCATTCCCCCTTAATTGTACTGCATTCTGTTGCTTTTCAACATAAAACTCCTAACTGCAGCTGTCTTAAGCTGCAGTTACAAATTTTTCATGGAAAGCAACCATTTTCATGTTATTATAGATTCGGTTATTTGCATCATAATATGGATGTCGTGACAATAGAATCAGGAAACCTAAATGTCATCGTAACAAGGGTAATCTCAAGCATCCTTTAACCTTTTTCCAAACAATACCAGGTTTTGACGTAACTAACTGAAAAGGCATGGGAAAACACTGAAGGGGGTTTGCAGGTCAAGAACCATGCTGTTCTCAAATAGCTTCTTCATCATTATTATCTTTGTTTTTAAACACTCTTGAAGAGCAGCATAGATCATTATCAGATTATTATGCTAAGGTACGAGCTGATCTAAACCCAAGCAGGTCTCAAAAACCATTAGGGTCTATGCATAAATCCAGGGGTGGCGCCCGGAGGATATGGCCCCCTTTCGAATTTTTACGTAAAAAGGCTTATCATGATGATTTGGGGGTGGGGGGCAATTTTTCAAGAACCAATGCAGTCCAGCAGTCCCCTGGAGTTAACAGACCCCCCCCCCTCTCTGAAAAATGTCTGGAATGGATCCGCACATGGCATGGGGTCCATTTTCCAATCCTATAGCTTAATCCTACATCATAATCCTAAGGATTCTGACAAACTGCCACATTTATTATTATTTAATGAAGTCTATGCTAAATGCTCTACTGATATATCACAACTGCAATAAAAGTCTAAAATTGTTCACCTAGGAAAGGAATTTGTCAGCTTATTATCACTGCAGTTTTTCATATTAACCCTTTCCCAACCTAAGAAGTTTCAGGGTGGTCCACTTTGAAAGCTGCTGAAGACAACAAAATGGATGTTTATAAAGATAGAAATTGTGTATGTCTACCATGTAGCGCAAAAATATAGAGACAAAAGGAGAAAATGCTGATCAATAGCACTTTTTCTTTTACCTCAATGTTCCCTAAGACTTTTCTTTTGAAAATGTCAAAACCAGTTGAAAGGGTTGACTGCATATTTTATGCACAATAAAAACTGGAAAAATCCGGATTCAGAGGATTTATCAATCCGGTAGTATGTGCATATAAGTTCATAAGCACTTGCAAAAGTTTTGGTTTAACCCTCTTCCAAACAAAAACTGGTTTTGACATGCCTAATTGAAAAGACTTGGGAAAACAATTAGGCAACAGAAGAAAATGGTTGATAATCAGCATTTTCTCCTTTTGCCTCAATGCCTTCTGTTCTATATTGTACACATATCCCATCTTCATGCACACAAATTCTGACCAGTGCAGGAGCTTTCAAATCGGACCACCTGAAAATTTTGCCATTTTTGGAATTGAAATAGGCACTCTAAGTTGCAAAATTATGTTGTATTTTGAAAATGAACATAATACTAAGATAGGAAAAATATCTAGGTCGAGATAATTACTTTAGAGAGTCTGAAAAGTTTTGATCCTTGTCAGTCTGCGCACTCAGCACAGACTGGCTAGGCTTGATACTTTCCATAGCTCATGATAAATGACCTGGCAGAGCATCCCTAGCTAATGGATAGAGATGCTCTGCCAGGTCATTTATTGTGAGCTATACACTTCCCAGATGATCCCTTTTAGCATGACGAGTTAAAATATAAATACTATACAGGATACAGACAATTAACCCACATGCATAAACTCTTCATACCATCCTTGACTGTCTGTATGCATTTTGCTATGAATAACATACAGTCCTTGAATACTTCCTAACCCTTTTTGGCTTATGATCCAAAATATTCACATCCCATTGCTTAACTGGGCTTTCAGAAGCTATTTCATTTATAAACAAGCTGTCGTAATGTTTTTTACAACCCTACCAGACGATAGATACAAGGTTTTCCAAGATGCACAAATCACATGTCATTGTTGCAATTTCTTTAGAAACAAGTGACCCCTTAGAAATTTACCTGGGGTTCATTTATGACGCAAGTTTTGAAACCCAGAATTTAGTAGGATACTTGAACAATAAATCCTAAGGCGTTTATCAAATATGAGCCATAAAATTGGAGAAATGACCTTCAACTTTGTAGGCAAGGGGGTCACATTGACAATAACCCCAAAATTCTTAGGTCATGAGAAAGCCCTATAGATGATACAATCACTGGTGGTGAACTCCAAAGCGTGGGACGTTTTTTCGCGACAATAGTATTCCATTGGTGTTTTTATAAAATATCGTAACTACGGTTTCGATAAAGCTGTAGTTACGAGATTTTATAACAACACAGACGGTTTGTCAATACATATCGGTAAACCCGGTCTATTTTTAGAACAAATTCATTGTTATTAGAAAAACTATCCAATCAGATCTTTGAACTCACATTTAAATGCAAAATATCTGTACCTTGTTGTAGCGAAAAACGTCCCTGGCTTTTGCCGAGTTCACCACCAGTGACAATAGCACTTACCAAAGAAACCATGAATGAAAGTTTACCCAGTAAGATCAATGCCTGACTCATGAAGCATTCACTGCCCCACTTATGACATAATTAAAGTAATGCATTTTTAAAAACACAGGTGAATTAATGACTGAATGTTTCACAGACTTTCTGGTAATTTTGCTTTTATATCGCTGCTTTCCAACAAAAAACTCTTAACTGCATTGCAGCTTGCCTTAAGCTGTAGTTACGAGGTTTTCGTTGAAAAGCGACAATATGTTATCAGTTTTAGAGGCACCCAGGCTAATTAGTCGAAAATGCAAACATGTAAAAATATACACAAGAAAATTAATGTGGTATGAACTGGTCGACCTGTAACTGTTCTGTAGATCCGTTTCTGTCCATTTAGACCTTCATTACCTATCCATGATTTTTCATTTCTTTGCTCTTGTCCTGCTGACTTCAAGTTTTGTTTCAACCAAACTACCAATTTAAGAGACATTCCAATATATATCAAGTTTTTGCCACATTAATGAAGTAGAAAGTAGGCAGCATAGGCCAAGATCAGACTGCACGTCTGTGGAGGCTGAACTTAGTCTATACTGCCTGCCAAAGCTTTGGGCACAAAAGTAAATAGATGTGAACAGCAAGAGAACGGTTTGCTTAGTAATATGGGTAGTTATAGAAAGCTGGTTCTTGACTGAGGGTTACAAGATTATATCTTGATACTGTGGCTTAGATAATGCAGTGCATGATGTAACTATGCATGATCAAACTTCCTCCACATTGTTCTGACGTCTAAATCATAGCAACTGCACCAAAACATGGCTTCATGTCGTTTTTCTCACCAGTACTACAACACGCTCTCCGAGCCTCCAGCTGCTCATCCCAGGTTGCTGATATCCATGAATGCAAGTCTGATACACTTCAAACTGTGCCAGGGCTGCATCCTTGAATAAGGAAAATGCCTTTGAAAACTTTATGAAGGGTTTCATGAGTCTAACTGAAAGTTTACTCATTAAAGGCTAACCTTAAAAAATTTACGATTTCGCGGTTCATCCTTATAAATCGCTCAGAAATGGTTTAAAAAACATTACAAGCAAAGTCATTACGTTAAGGAAAGCATTAACCCATTGCAAACCAGCAGCCAAATTATCGATTTTTATCAATACACAAAATTTGCCGCATCAATTACTTCCCTTGGATTCTGTATCCTTGGATACGAAATAGTCGAACCTGTCTACTTTGACAACTGCGTCATTTATCGATAATCGAGTGATCTGATATAGATGTTTATGGGAATATCGCTTCAAAATCATGTTGTGTGAAGCTTTCGATTGCAATATTAACTTAGTAACCCATAAAACTCTTTACATGTAGTATATATTTGCTTTTCCGAGGAAATCAATTAGAAAACGAAAGTGGATTCTGAGATTGAACCAGGACCGTACAACTTCTACTTAACTTGCACCGTCAGGTCGTTCAAAGATTATGCAAATTTTGATGACAAACAAATTATTATCCAAACGCCGTGCTAAAACATAATTATCAAAATTGCGTGTTCATGAGTGCTGCTCCTAAAATGCGATATTCTCTGCCGTTCGAAACAGGCGTTGTTTCAATTCACATTGTTTCAATTCTTACCCATTACTAAGGCAAACGCTAAGAATTAAGACTGGTCTAAATTCAAAGATGTTGCAGACGAAAATAGCAAGTGAATGGAATTTACTTTTTGTCTCTTTGGGTAGAAAACATTGTATGAAAGGAAGAAATTGCCTGTCTAAATCAATTTCTTCTTTTATCACGATGTTTGCCGAAGCCATTATTTAAAATAGCAAGTGAATTATGGAATTTACTTTTTGTCTCTTTGGGTAGAAAACATTGTATGAAAGGAAGAAATTGCCGGTCTAAATCAATTTCTTCTTTTACCACGATGTTTGCCGAAGCCAGTATTTATGACGTGGAAGAGAAATACAATCTATGTGTGTTGGTTTTCCCCTAAATTTTTCATTTAACAAAACCTGATGTTGACACTCAAAACAGAAAAATCTTGGTAAAAACATTGAGACAAAAGATGAATATGCTGATAATCGACGCGATCACCTTTTGCCTCAATATTTTCCGCGACATTAGAGAATCCCTCTTATATCAGCATCCCTTTGTTATCTGCAGCGGCTGTCAAAATTGAACTCTAATTTTCAGCTAGATTTCTATTTGGGAAAGAGTTGAAAGCGCGTAAAGATCGTTTTGGGCATTTACCGAACAGATTTGATATAATGTAATATTGTATCAAGGCGAGTAGCAGGCGATTAAATTAAGATTGGGCAATTTTTTAATTATCATGAGATATGAAAGTATTGCTTAAAGGAGAAAATGGTGACCTCAGCATTTAATCCTTTTCTATCTTATTTTTTTTTTTTTTTGCTTTTCTTATGTCATCCAAAGAAAAGAATCATTTTTGAAAAATGATTTGAATCGAAAATAACATTAATAGTTTTTCTTTGCATACATTAATTGGAAATAAACACTTTATTACATAATGAGCTGATTAATTACTCAAACGGGTGTAAGATTCAGGTCAATAAACACGCGGGTGTCAAAGATGTCATAAAACACATGTTTATTCGCTCCCTTTACTCAGTACAACAATTATTGGAAGCAGTTTTCAAAATTCTATTGCCCTTTTCTAAAACATATGATCTGGTGAAAACCAAGAAAAAAACGATCATGGTTTTCCCTTTTTAATTCAACAATCCGAATCTCCTCGCTATATTGCAAATAAATTCTCTCTTTATCAATATCAAATTGATCTTCTGTAGCTTCGGAATTGGAAACCTCTAAAACATGGTAGTTTTGGAAAGGATTAATTCATATCCAAACGGCAAAAATACTCTGGTCTCGTCTGAAATCAAAGGTGTTGCAGACAACAATTTCAAGAGAATTATTGTTATTATTATTTTATTTTGTGTGTGTTGGAGGTAGCGTAGAAAACATTGTGGGAAATGCAAGACAAGCAATTTCTTCATTTCTCACGATGTTTTCCACAACCTTTTTTTGAAGGGGGTGGGATCATTGTGAGGGAATGGGTTAAAGCAATATCGTTGAAAGAATGAAATCCTGATTAATTGTCTATTCAAATGAAAACGTCACCGAAAATCAAATACTAATTTTTAAGAAGTCATCAAATTCTTTTTTATGACCGGTTGACTAATCTGTTTTTCACACTAAGTAACGAACAATGGAATTGATTCCCTTGATTATGGAATAATAATTGATAATGTCTAATTGACTGATGTAAAATTGGTCAATGTCATACAATCGACTGGATTTTCGCCGACACCGTTTCATCTTATTAACCCATCACTGGACAGCGAAGGTTGAAAGAAAAAAAAAATGGTCTGTCCCACAATGATATGCGTCATTTATCGACAATCGAGTGATCGGATATCATGGTTTTCGCTAATTAGTGAGGAAATCGTATCAAAATGGTGAGCATGTTCATTTTTCCGATTTCCTTTTCAATATTTTCTGTGGTAGGTTGCATAAAACACATTCGTTCCTTCATTTTTCAAAAAAAAAAGAATATATATGTATAATATAATTTCAACCATTTCGTGTTTGTCCACCATTTACTCTAGTATGATCACTTCATTACTAGATAGTAATTGAAAACGGCGTTAATCCCCAATAAACCAAACTTATATCGCTGAAATTCAGTGCCATTTTCTACTTCGAAAATTACGTCACTAGTCACGTGACCGATCAAGTGCCCCGGTCATATGAATATAATATATTACCAAAGGGAAGTAATTTACAAGGGAGAGGAAGTAATTTACAAGGGAGATAATTTTTCGCACAAATTTTAATACGGAAAAATAAAATCTTGAATAATTTCTTTTTTCATTCATAATTTGAAAAATGTTTTTACTAAAATTATTCATTGGATGATGTTGTTTTGTAAAAAAGAAAAATCAGACGCCTATAATATTTCCCTTTAAGATCAATGGCAACAACTCAGACAGAGAATCTGACTCATGTAGCGTTTTCTGCCCTACTTTAACCCATTACCACACAGCAAAATTTTAGATTGGTTCAAATCTAAAGATAATGCTGACGACAATTTCAAGAGACAGGATGCTAATTTGGGGGTCTTAAGGGGTAGATCATTGTGGGAAATGAAGAAATTGCTTGTCAGAAGCAATTTCTTCATTTCTTACAATGTTTTCCAAAGTTTTGGGTAGCATCAAAAGTTAATCAGCATCTGTTTTGTCACCTACGACAGATTTCAAAGTAGACAACCCTAAAGTTGTGTTGATTTGGAAAGGGTTACAGTCCTGATCAAAGATCACTAATGAAACACTCACTGCCCTATTTATGACATAATTACAGCATACATTTTTAAAGAGACAGGTGAATGTCTGATTGAATATTCTGGTCTACATTCTGTGACATGCCTCACAAAATGGGACAATATTGGATTAGATTGAAAGTAGTTTTACATCCAACCAACAGCTAAGATCATTATGGAGACGTGACCTCTGTTTAAAGTCTCATCTGAAAGACTGGACTGTCTGGGGATCAAACCTGCGACCCCTGCATTACAAAACACAACCTGTCAGAACCAGTCACCATAGACTTTGTTAGATCCTGTCAGATTATCAGGCTAACAATTATATTTAACCCTTTCCCAAACGACAATATTTTAGGGATGTCCAATTTGAAAGCTGCTGCAGAAAAAAATAATATTACTAATTGCATAACTTGTGAATAATTTGGCACAGAAAATATTGAGGCTAAAGGAGAAAATGCTGATTATCAGCATTTTCTTCTTTTGTCTCAATATTTTCCCAAGCCTATTCTATCAAGGACATCAAAAGCGGGTCTTGTTTGGGAAAATGTTAATAATCAATGTCATAGAAATTGAACTAGAACAAGAACATTTCCTTGATTCACTGGCGCAGTCTTTTGCATGTGCATTTTATGATGTGTCAAGTTACAAAAGCTTTGAACAAATGAATGGATTTTTACTGTCAATTGACAGGAAAGGTCATTTAGCGCACAATGCATGTGCAGGTATTAAAACTCTAAATGAGTTTTAACCCTTTCCTAAATGACGAAAGTTTAGACTATCCCAATGTGAAAGCTGCATACAGCAGACAACAAAATTTAAATTCATGACGATAGAATTTGTGAACAATATAGTACATAAAATATTGAGACAAAAGAAAATCATTATTCATCTTTTGTCTCATTGGTTTTCTAAGCCTGTATTAGTAGATCTGGAGACGTCAAAACCATGTCTTATTTGGGAAAGGACTTAGTTTACACCATACAAGAGGACCATGATGGTCCTATATCGCTCACCTGAACCAAAATGATACGAGGGATGATCCAAAAGTAATGTCACAAACGTTGTTTTCTGTGATTTCATGAACGTATCGCTATGCAATTCCACATGCCGAAAGATTAACATTCCTTTAATACCTACACAAATTTTTATAAAGTTTAGTGAAATATTACAAAAATAAACCATATTTTTACATAGCGCATCGATGTCCAGCGCCGCACATCAAACAACCTCATTGACGTCAAAGTCTGCTCCTTCTCAAAAATTCGCCCTCCGTGTTTAATGCAATGTTCGTGGCGTTCGATCCACTTCATAAATGCTTTTACAAACAACTCGTTCAGCAATTGAATGCATTCCTTGAATCAATTTATTCTCAGTCGGTTAAGGTCGACGTGATGAATTCCTCTTAGATTCAGCTTAAGATGCGCAAAGTCCCATTAAAGTTGACGTCATTCCGCTACTCCACATGTCTTCCGGCTCGTTTTTCATCTTCAAACGATTCATCCTCACTCCGAAAAACGCTTGCATCAAAGGTAGACGAGACTCCCATTAACAATCCGTTCTTTTAGGTAGAATTTATTGTTTCTGTTGCTTCGATCGGCTATTTTCCTAGCCTTTAGCAAAAGTTCAGAATTGCGCGTTAAGGGATTTTATCCGATTTTGCCATTTTCCCGAATGCGAGTGATGAATTCAATGAGGCTTATTTGGTCTTCCAATGCATCGATTTTATTGAAACGTTCTAAAATTGCTGAGCAATATAACGCCGATGCGTCATTTAAATATCAGCTTATTTCGCGCGTTAGTTCCTTTAATATAATGATAGAACATAAAGTTATAATAATATCGCGCGTTAGTTCTTTTAATATAATGATAGAACATAAAGTTATAATAATATTCAAACGAATAGTCTAGGACGTGCGGCGCACATGCTAGATACGGATCTTTTTTAGCGTTTTATTTTCTCGGATATATAAACAATATTCAAATAATTCAGAAAAGCATGTTTCAAATAGGATAGGCTTGAACGATAAGTCTTTATTTGTACAAAAATACGTCGAATTACTAAACTATAGGCACTGTGACATTACTTTTGGATCATCCCTCGTATGAGCAACATTTTTGTTCAATTCAATAAATATTTATGACTTTAAGACTGAAAACGAACTTATGGCCAATAACGTTGTGAAAATCCAGCTCATCCAAGATCTTATGGGGCTCAACATTGTGTCCAAGATTTGTCTTGTTTGATAAATAATTGTAGATTCTGGAGTATAAACAAGATCGAAAACAGCCGAAAACAGCAATTTTGTCAAATTCAAGGGCACATAACTCTCAACTTTTTTTATCAGATCAGACTGAAAACAAAACTCATCCCAGAACTTATGATCCCCAACATTGTGTCCAAGTTTTGTCTTAATTGATCAATAATTGTAGATTCTAGAGTATATACAAGGTCGAAAACAGTCGAAAACGGCAATTTTATCAAATTCAAGGGCACATATCTCTCGACTTTGTGGTAAGATCAGGCTGAAATTCAGACTCACACGAGATCTTATGATACCCAACATTGTGTCCAAGATTTGTCTTGATTGGTCAATAATTGTAGATTCTAGAGTGTAAACAAGTTCGAAAACAGCCGAAAACAGCAATTTTGTCTAATTCAAGGGCACATAACTCTGGACTTTTTAATCAGATGGGACTGAAAATCAAAGTCATCCAAGATCTTATGGTCTCAAACATTGTGTCCAAGTTTTGTCTTAATTGATAAATAATTGTAGATTCTAGAGTGTAAAACATGTCAAAAACAGCCGAAAATGGCAATTTTATCAAATTAAAGGGCACATATCTCTCATTTTTCTAGTCAGATCCGACTGAAAATCAAACTCATTTGAGATCTTATGGTCTCCAATATTGTGTCCAAAATTTGTCTTGATTGGGAAAAAATTGTAGATTCTAGAGTGTAAATAAGGTCGAAAACAGTCAAAAACAGCAATTTTATCAAATTCAAGGGCACATAACTCTCGACTTTGTGGTAAGATCAGGCTGAAATTCAAAGTCATCCGAGATCTCATAGTTCCAAACATTGTGTCCAAGTTTTGTCTTGATTGATGAATAATTGTAGATTCTAGAGAGTAAACAAGGTCAAAAACAGCCGAAAATGGCAATTTTGTCAAATTCAAGGGCACATAACTCTCGTCTTTCTGGTCAGATCAGACTGAAAATCGAACTCATCTGAGATCTTATAGTCTGCCACATTATGTGCAAGATATGTCTTGATTGATCAATAATTGTAGATGCTAGAGTGTAAACAATGTCAAAACTAGGTATTTTTGGCATTCAAGGGCAGATAACTCCTGACTTACTAGTTCGATCTGACCCATAATCAAACTCATCCGAGATCTTATGGCCATACATGTTTTGACCAAGTTTGGTCAAGATTGGCTTATATTTGTAGATGCTAGAGTGTAAACACGAAATTGTGGACGGACGGACGGACGGACAGACAGACGGACAGACAGACAGACGGACGACGGACAAAAAGTGATCACAATAGCTCACCTTGAGCACTTTGTGCTCAGGTGAGCTAAAAAAAAGCACTTAAACAGATAATGATTATGCCAAAGGCTACATCTAAAGCAATTAAAATTGCATATATTTTCATGCACTTCCAACAGTTTTGCACTAACCTTTGAATATTAAGGAATAGAGAAACCCTCACAAGAAATAACTCAAAACTTTAGCACAAAAATATTGTAAGTACATATTCATTCAAACCCCTTTCCCAAACAAGACATGGTTCAAACAATAGCCATGTCTTGGGAAAACATTGAGGCAAAAGAAGAAAACGCTGGTAACCCTCACTTGCTCCTTATGCCTCAATATTTTCTTTGCCATCTTGTACACAAAAGGTGTCTTTATGAATAGCATGAATGACATCTGCATCAGCTTTCACGGTTTAATTATTCAATTATTTGCCATTAGGAAATGGGCAAATATGCAATAAAACAGGGTGTCCAAAAACCTCCAAAATCCTGTACCCCCAGTTTTTGCAAGCAGCCTTCTTTGTCTCTGCTAGAGGGGGTACAAGCATGCTGTAAAAGTATGGTTTGTACCCCCAGATTTGAAAGTTGGTGGAAACCCTGCTAAAACACTAAAAATGTTACGAGCTAACAAATCATATGAAACTCACCTTTGATTGGCTGAGTATCTGTCAATAATCTGAAGTCGGTCACACCATTCTGTCTTCTCTCTAACACTGCCGTCGACGATGCCGTCTCGTGGTGGGATACCTCTCTATTTACATTGTCTGAAACGATACAATTTTTACACTGTCACAATTCGAAAACAGATGCTGAAGACGAAATGAGTGTAAATAATTATGAAATTTGTGAGTAAATTCATACAGAAAATATTGAAGGAAAAGAAGAAAATGCTGATTATCAGCATTTTCTTCTTTTTCTTCAATGTTTTCTGACACTCTCTCCCTTTCAGAGACGTCAAAACCTGGTCTTATTTGGGAAAGGGTTAACATTGTCTGAAACAAGACACAATCAATATCATTCTATAAACTGTCTTGTCTTGAGACAGATTTGTCTCCAGTATAATTTGGTAACTTAGAACTCGGACAGGGTTTAATTTCCTTTAAAGGGACATTTCATTCCAATTTCAATTTTTTAAAGTTCACATGTCTTGATGCCAAAATTGGTTATTCTAATGAGTATAAATATTATTAGTTTTTTGAAGTTCTGCCAATAAGCGAGAAACACGCATTTAAAGTTGAGACATAATCGATAAATTGCATATAAATCCGAACTGTTGTCCACAACAATTTGTTCAATTTTAACACAAAAATATAAATTTCTCGTAAACGGCACAATATTTTGGCTTAAAATTTTCAGAATTTTCATAAGGAAATATGCTCTTTCAGATAAAAATAAAAGTAAAATTTATGACAAAAAATTCTGAAATGTCACTTTAAGGTAGTCCACCTTTAATGATATTCATGCGAGATCGGAATATTTCTTGCGACATCATTAATATTTGTCACGTAAACAAACCTATTCAGGCAATGTCGTAAACATTCAGCAGTGGAACGTTCCACCATCAAACTTTTACATTATCCAAAAAATTCCGACATTGCATGAATCTCATTAGGGAGTGGACTATCTCACACTTTCATGTTTTCTAGTGCATCAACCCGTACTAGAGACCTCGATCTATATTAAGTTTTTCTGAAACAAAAGAATCGGACCATTCTAAAATTTTGCCATTTGGAAAGGGTTAAATATGTCATACCTTGAAACAGAAAACACATTGAGACAATTGTGCTGTATCCGAGACTTTAAAAATGACAGCCCTATATAAAGGTTGACCACAGCCTTGCATAAAGTGTTCTTTGTGTGGCTTTTTACAGTTTCCTTGTGGTTTTAACATTTCCCTGACAGTGGCAGTTTAAAATATTTATAGAGTTCTCTAACACAATCTAAATCAAATTTAAGTGTTTCATAGACATAATGGAATCAGACATGTGGAATTCAGTAAAGGCCTGGTCATTTACATAATTTCGCGTCAAAATCATGATCACGGCAGAAGCACAGCCCAAAATGGTCAATTGTATCTTTGAACGCAGGATTGTATGTTACCAAGCATAATGAGAAATACAGGTAATCAGTCTCAAAGTTACATGTCAATTAAGACAATATTTATTTGACCAGGGGTGTGGAATTCACATGCCCGACTTGTCCGACCTGGGTTTTTTGGTGGACGGGCAAGGGCTTTTTTCAAGTGAGCTTGTCCGTGGGCAAGTGCATATCAAGGGGATCTAAATGTGATAAAAACGAAATTTTAATCTTATTTTTGCTCATGATCCATCTGAAAAAAATCCATTTCAATCAAATCACATTTCAATTTCAAAAGGTAAACATGTGTTTGAATTGTATTCATTCAGTTTTATATGTTAACTGAAATTAGAGTTAAAGGGCGACGGTTACAGATGGTCTAATTGCAAAAAATGAAATTTTTTGAAAAAATATGCAAAACTTTTGTGTTGACCACCTCGGGATGGTTAAAAATATGCGATTCAGAAAGAGAATGAGCCGAAATTACAAGACAGATAGCTGAATTTAGGGAGAATCCAAGCCTAAATTCAACCCCATCACTGATGGGGTTAGACTTATTTTCAAATTGTTGCGCATGCGCATACAGCGCGGACCATGATTCAAACGAGATTCATACTTAAATTTCAATATGACGTCATCATGTATGTTGTGACGTCATTTAAGAAAGTCGCATGTCCTACTGTTTTGACCTACTTTCGACATCGCTTCATGAATTTGGTATCAAATTGCGAAAAAATGAGTCGTTGCTTCAATAGTTTCTCGTAATCATTTAATCAGGTCATATAAAGCTTAAAAAGTGTACAGTTCGTTTGTATTTGACAATTTTTGGGTCCAAATCTGGGAAATAGTAGCTTTAAAATAAAGTTCAAATATTATTTTCCTGTCTAGATGTTGTTTTTTTCTGGACAAGTAAACTTTGCCTTCGGACAAGTAGAAATTTGAGTTCAACTTGTCCGTGGACAAGTGGGAAAATTCCATATTTCCACACCCCTGTTGACTGATCAGATAGACAAACAATTATCTTCATTGACCATGATATTGGTTGGTTGATCGAGTTTAATGCTATTTACGAGTATAACAACATTTGGTCAAATTGTGAAGGCATTATACCACAACATTCAGTCCGAGCCTCCAGCTGCTGATTGACAGCAGCTTTTGAACTTTTACAAATATAACTATGATTTATGTACTGGTCAAGGCATGGCTGAATAGAAGAATATAAATACATAGATACAATTGTGAGTACAAGAACATCTCACCGTCGCTGGGGAGTCAAAACCTCGTAACTCCAGCTTATTCAAGCTGTAGTTACCAGGTTTTGACTCCCCACCAGCGTCACATTTATTGGTCCAGTATTTGGACAATTTCAACTGTAACATTAAATTGTATTTTACTTTTTCAGCAAAACCTTCGTAACTAAAGCTTTAAACAAGCTGTAGTTACGAGGTTTTTGTTGGAAAGTGGCAATATGTTACCCTGTAAATCATTTCACACCATCATGTTTAGTTATGATATATGCTTGGTTTATTATCATGCATGAGAAGAATGAATGCACTTGATGACATGCATACACACATGTCTGACCTGAATGAAAGAGGGATTACTTCTAAACCCTTTCACAAACAACCCTTTCCCAATCAATAAATTTCAGACCGGTCTAAATTGGAAGGTGATGCAGATGATAAAACAATTGTTATTCAATCAGAAAATAAACTATAGCATCTTTATAGCAATCCTTGAAAGATAGATTTTCTTCTTTTTTTTCTTCACTGATTTCTTAAGACTATCATGTTTAGTAGTGTTGTCTAAACCAGGGTCTAGAAACGTTCAAAGGAACAAGCAAATTCGTTGAATTGATATCCCCCGCCGAACATATTTTCCTTGTCAATAAAGTAGTGCGGAAACGAATATAACTCTGTATGTATATGGCTTCAACAGAACGAATATCACTCTGTATGTATATGGCTTCAACAGAACGAATATCACTCTGTATGTATATGGCTAAAACAGTAAGGGGCAGTAACTCTAAATTTGGCGGTCGAACTGGGTAACCCCGACGATATGCGCATGTCCTCATTGTAGTTAAGCTGTGTGCCAAGTTTCATTGAAATCCGGTCTATAGTTTTCAAGAAATAGCGTGGAAACGAATATCACTGTATGTATATGGCTTAAACAGTCAGGGGCAGTGACTCTAAATTCGGCGGTCGAACCGGGTAACCCCAATGATATGCGCATGTCTTCATTGTAGTAAAGCTGTGTGCCAAGTTTCATTGAAATCCGGTCTATAGTTTTCAAGAAATAGCGCTGAAACGAATATCACTCTGTATGTATATGGCTAAAACAGTCAGGGGCAGTAACTCTAAATTCGACGATCAAACCGGGTAACCCCAATGATATGCGCATGTACACTTTGTAGTGAAGCTGTGTGCCAAGTTTCATCGAAATCCGGTCTACAGTTTTCAAGAAATAGCGCGGAAACAAATATCACTCTGTATGTATATGGCTTAAACAGTCAGGGGCAGTAACTCTAAATTTGGCGGTCGAACCGGGTAACCCCGACGATATGCGAATGTCCTCATTCAAGTAAAGCTGTGTGCCAAGTGTCATCGAAATCCGGTTTATAGTTTCCAAGAAATAGCGCGGAAACGAATATCACTGTATGTATATGGCTAAAACAGTCAGGGGCAGTAACTCTAAATTTGGCGGTTGAACCGGGTAACCCCGACGATATGCACATGTCCACTTTGTAGTGAAGCTGTGTGCCAAGTTTCATCGAAATCTAGTCTATAGTTTTCAAGAAATAGCGCGGAAACGAATATCACTCTGTATGTATATGGCTAAAACAGTCAGGGGCAGTAACTCTAAATTCGACGGTCGAACCGGGTAACCCCGACAATATGCGCATGTCCACTTTGTAGTGAAGCTGTGAGCCAAGTTTCATTGAAATCCGATCTATAGTTTTCAAGAAATAGCGCGGAAACGAATATCACTATGTATGTATATGGCTTAAACAGTCAGGGGCAGTAACTCTAAATTCGGCGGTCGAACCGGGTAACCCCGACGATATGCACATGTCCACTTTGTAGTGAAGCTGTGTGCCAAGTTTCATCGAAATCCGGTCTACAGTTTTCAAGAAATAGCGTGGAAACAAATATCACTCTGTATGTATATGGCTTAAACAGTCAGGGGCAGTAACTCTGAATTTGGCGATCGAACCGGGTAACCCCGACGATATGCGCATGTCCTCATTGTAGTAAAGATGTGTGCCAAGTGTCATCGAAATCCGGTTTATAGTTTCCAAGAAATAGCGCGGAAACGAATATCACTGTATGTATATGGCTAAAACAGTCAGGGGCAGTAACTCTAAATTTGGTGGTTGAACCGGGTAACCCCGACGATATGCGCATGTCCACTTTGTAGTGAAGCTGTGTGCCAAGTTTCATCGAAATCCGGTCAACAGTTTTCAAGAAATAGCGCGGAAACGAATATCACTCTGTATGTATATGGCTCAAACAGTCAGGGGCAGTAACTCTGAATTCAATAGTCGAACCTGGTAACCCCGACGATATGCGAATGTCCTCTTTGTAGTGAAGCTGTGTGCCAAGTTTCATCGAAATCCGGTCTATAGTTTCCAAGAAATAGCGCGGAAACGAATGTCGGACGGACGGACGGACGGACGGACATGGCAAAAACAATATCCCCCCCGAAAAATTTTTTCGGCGGGGGATAATAAAGATTTGGACGACTATAATTTAACTTTTACTGGTAAGTTGGCAATGGATTTTTCAGACTGACTTTTTAGACAAATTTCTATGTCAACATGGCCCACGATTTCAAATATGTACAGGCCTGGTCACATTAGATTACATAATTATGTGTCAACATCAAGGCCGGAACATGTCCAAAGATGATCAGTCCTAGTCCAACAGTACTGTAATTTTTGACACAGAATTGTATCTGACCAGGCCTTTAATTATCCACCAAAGCAAAGCCAACATTAACAAATATTCTCCCATGACGCCAACCTCAATTTTTATAATGCCAACCTCAATTTTTAAAGAATTAATTTTGTTAATTATATGCAGTGAATTAATTAACATTCATTTTCAAATTCAAAACAAAATTCATTCATAACTGCCATGATGTTCGACCCCTGCCATTTTGCAATATGTTGTCTAATTATTCCCGCCATAAATTTTGAAGACTGCATAACGAAGGACAAGATAGAATTTTGTTTACATGCGCAAACTGGTCCAAGTCTGATTGTCTTTATTGTCTTTAACCATTTTAAACAATCCAATACATCCTTGTTTTATGTCCCTATCAAGACAAAGCTTGTGAAAGTATTGAGGCAAAAGAAGAAAATGCTGATCGTTAGCGGCATTTTCTTCTTTTGCCGGATTGTATACTTTCTGAGCTTTCAAGTTTTAAATAGAAGTTAATTCGGCCGCATGACCAGAGGGAACTGACACCTTACTAAAGCTTTGAGTTGAGAAACAGCACATAAACCCATACCAAACTGCAAAATTTTAGGGCATTCTTATTCAAATGCAGCTGCACAAGACAAATTTTAATCCATTACCACACATTAACTCACTTAACACATGATATAAAGGCTTTGGAAATTATTGTGGAAACTGAAGAAATTGCTTGTCACAATCAATTTCTTTATTTCCCACAATATTTTCTACCCCAATAGGCAATAGACCAAAGTCTGCTATATTTCATTCGCTTAAAATTGTCGTCGGCAACATCTTTTAATCTAGGCCGATCTAAAATTTTGTCAATTGGTAATGGGTTAATGTCTATATAGTAAGAATTTGCAAACAATATGGCCAGGAAAATATTGAGGCAAAAGAAGAAAATGCTGATAATCAGCATTTTCTTCTTTTGCCTCAATGTTTTCCCAACCCTTTTCTTTTAGGGACGTCAAACCAGGTCTTGTTTGGGAAAGGGTTAAAGTAATATTCCTTGTGAACTGCACAAATATAAATATATAACACCTCTGACTCATGATAGTTGATGATTCCCATATTTAGACTCAACATAACCTTGAAGTTGCGCATTTATTCAGAGCTACAGATAACACGGGATATAAAGGCTTTTTAATACGCAAAATATTATTGTTATTCAAACCATATGCTGTTCGTACTCATTATAATAGTTTACTCTAAATATCTAAAAGACATACCATTTGATTAGGCCAAATCGAACATGATTAAGAGTTGTCTGTGGACAACACAGCTTGCCTATACGAGAGCTTGTCGCAACAAAGGAGTCCAAGGACAAAGGTTAAGGTTAATAGGTCAATGGTCATGGTCTCAAGGTCAAGATCATGGCATAAGGTTTCCATATGTGAAATATCCAGGCTCTATCTATAAAAGTGCATCATGAGATATAGGTAAAAGTTTTTTGAAAAGTAGGTCAAACTCCAAGGTCAAGGACACTAGGTCAAAGGTCATGGTCCAAAATGAAAGGACTTGGCAGGATGTATCCATGTGTGAAACATGAAGGCCTTATCTCTAAAAGTGCCTGAGATAAAATCCAGGTTAAAGTTTTTAAAGACACCGATGCTGATGCGCCGTTGACACTAGGGATGTGACCTTCGCTCCCCGGACATAAAGTCACGGCTCGCTAAAAATTTACACTTATACATACAAATCTACACCAGTGATCATTACAATATCCAACTACAGTAGCCATTTTTTATTCACATCAAAGTCTAGGTCATCCCAAAACCCTTTCCTACACAACAAATTTTTGAGATTGTCCTATATAAAAGCTGCTGAAGATCACAAAATTGATATTAAAAAGGGACAGGGATTTGTGTACAATATAGCATAGAAAATATCGAGACAAAAGGAGAAATTGCTGGTTATCAGCAGTTTCTTCTTTTGTTTCAATATTTTCCCAATCCTATTAAAACCCTGTCTTGTTTGGGAAAGAGTTAAAGTACAGGTAACCTATAAACATACTTCACATGGTGTTCCCAACTTCATTTCTTTTTTTATCATCAATATTTTTGCCCATTAACATTTTACCCTTTTCACTTTTTCCCTATGACACAATTTAGAAAGGGCTTGGAAAAACACCATTGGCAATCAACATTTTCTAATTTTCCTTCAAACTTTCCAAAAGTTTCTTAATAAAAGAATGTCAAAACCAAGAATTGTTTGGGAAAGATTTCATTTGGCAGCATTATAATTCTTCAGTATCATAAGAGTTAGATTATAATTTTGGAAAATCAAAATATAAAATTTTGCTGTTGCAGCTTGCAAAATGAATCAACTATTCAAACTTTGCATTTTTTTTTATCAAATCTGTCATTTATAAAGATATTATATTCTTAAAAGATTAAATTGAATTAATTTGAAATAAATCACTTCACTTTGGATACATTTCCATGGCACAGTTTCGGATATATATATAGTCTGTATATATTTTTTTTATTATCTCTTTGAACATTAGAATTATTATAACTCTCTGGCTTTATTTCTAATTTTCGAGCATGGGCATTGGGGTATTGAATATAAAGATAAGTGAGTTAGCTTTTATTACCTTGGTATGAAAAGCTTTGAAAATTAACAGAAAATATTTAAGAGAAAGAAGAAATATTTAAGTGCTCATTGCCTGCAGCAGCATGCCTATTCTTTTATCACTTGCCTATTAGTTACTTCTTTTCCCCCTATTTTCTGTTCGATAAATCTGTATGAAATTAGAATATTCCAATTTTGTTGACAATTATTGTTGATTTCTAAGTCTTCTGCAACTTATTGCAATTTAAGACTGAGTTTTGACATCCCTATTAGAAAAGGATTGGGAAAACTTTGAGGCAACAGAAGAAAATGCTGATGATCTGCATTTTCTCCTTTTGGCTCAATATTTCCTGAGCTACTTTGTACATAACTCCTACCTTTATCATTCATCATCCATTTTGATGTCTGTAACATCTTTCATATTGCACCACCCTAATTTTTTCCTGTTTCGGAAAGGATTAAAATGCAAACAGTAGCAAATGGTATTTTATTTAGATAATATTCCGGCCTAAATTGATTGTGAAGGATCACTTAACCCTTTCTCAAACAAGACCTAGTTTTGACGCCCCTAGTACAAAAGGCTCGAGAAAATATTGAGGCAAAAGAAGAAAATGCTGATGATCAGCATTTTCTCCTATTGCCTCAATATTTTGTGTTGTGTTGTACACAAATCCCATCCATATCAAACTTCATTTTGTCATCTGCAGCAGCTTTTAAATTGGAACACCATGAAATTATGTTGATTGTTAAGGATCAAGTAAAGTATTGTGGTTGCTGTAACCTGTGTGTGGGAGTTGGAAAAGTAAACAACGCCCAGAAAAAAACAGCTTACCTAAATATTCACTTGGATACTTATAATCCTTCTGTAATATTGACCAGAAAACTTGATTTAACCCTCTCTAAAAGACAACAAAATCTTACTCTTCTAAAATAGATTGAAAGGACTTGCAGATCATAAAACTTCAATAAACATTACAAGAAAAGAAAATTCTGCATATAATCCGAATTTTCTCCTTTTCCTTCCATATTTTCCACGCTATAATGCTCCATGTTTATTCACATTCATTTTGTTGTTTGCAGGTTTCGTTTCCATACACTAATGTAGTCTAATCTTTTTATAAAAGGGATAATTCATAGATCTATAATATTACAATCTTTTTCTTTCTTTCTAAATGAAAAAAAATCAAAATGTGATGCTCATTTATTCCATACCAGTGGCCGATCCAGAGGGGATTCGAAGGTTCAAACCAGACCCCCCCCCCCCCCCCTCTAGTAGTATAGCCTAATGATTTCATTTTCATGCAGAAATTCAGTCAAAATTGTTTAATACTAGGAAACAAAGCCCCCTCTGTGTATTTTCAAATCCCCTTCACAGAAATCATAGATCTACCACTTCATACATTTACCCATTTAAAAAGTCCTGTCCCACATTGTTCTGGTGCCTTAATTATCTAGTCTATTCATCATAACTGTTCCATTAACAGCGTCCAAATCACTGTAAAGAATATGCTGTTACGTAACATTATAAGACTGACCATTTTTGGATGTGCTCCGGCCATGATGTGGAATTGTGTATGTTGTGACCAGGCTGCAATTAACTTCATTGCAACACCGAATACAAACTAAATGGATTGATTTCAACCTTTGGAAACCTTGGAAAGAAAACAAAAATATTACAAACATCAGGTAGACTTATTCTGAGAAGAAAATGAGACATGCCAATTCTAAGAAAGCCGCAAAATTAGTCACTGAACACCTCAGTCATACAAAATCCAATATCTGACCTTAGTCACCTAAAGATGGAATTAATTCTTACCCTAACCAAATGACAAATTTCCAAACCAATTGATCTAAACTAAATGTCATTGCACAATATACATCTAGAATAGTATGGACAAAATAAATAGTACTAAACACCTGAACATTTTGGAATGAGAAAACTCGAAATAAAGGAGAAAAGGTTGATTTACAACAGGGTGTCCACAGTTTGAGTAAAGCAAAATTCCCTGACTTTTCCCTGACTAAAGTCAAATTTCCCTGACTTATGTTTACCGTAATTTGCACGTTAATTTACAAAAATGTTGGCCGCGCTAGTTCCTTCAGTTATAGCCAATCACGAAGAAACTGCCTTAGCCTTTATTTTCTTATCTATTTATCATTCATACACCAATTATTTCAAAATTCCCTGACTATTCCCTGACTTATGCTGAAACTGTGAAATTCCCTGACCAATTCCAAAATTCCCTGACAATTCCCTGACCTTGAAAAAAATATTTTTTCCCTGACTTTTTCCCTGACCGTGGACACCCTGTACAAAGTACAAACACTTGTGTGCCCAGTTGAAGACAATTCTTCCAGGTTTTGAGATATTTTTACTGATCAGTATTAATGACAAATCATTTTTGAACAAATTGTCCAAATTTCAAGTAAAACATTTCAGTTAGGGAAAAGTTATTTACACTTTTTTCCCTCCCCTTTAAAATTTTCCAAAAACGAGATACGAGGTTTTGCACTAAAAACGACAATATATAACTTATTTTGAATTAAGGAATTTTTCGACTTGTTTGCCATCATTGGCAACATGTAAAATAGTTTTTACTATTTTAGACTACTTACTCGTATTTTAGTAAAATGACTCTAAATTAGTCTGTATTCATTCATTATAATCTATTTGAAGTCAAATTTAGGTTTAGTCATTTAGTCTTTTGATGTTGTCATGGATTTTATAATATAAACTCACAGAATTTATAATATAAAATCAAGGCCAAAAATGCTGATTTGTATAACATGAAATGTAGATTTGTTGATTTCACTTATTGCGAAGACAAATTTCCCTCATTTGAATGGAATAGGGTAGTAAACACATTTTTTTACATTTAAAAATTGGTAAATTTATTGTCAGTCTAAAAGATTGTCAGTCATCAAATTAACCCTTTCCCAAACAAGACCTGGTTTTGACGTCCATGGTGGAATAGGCTTGGGAAAATATTGCAACAAAAGAAGAAACTGCTGATGACCAGCAGTTTCTCCTTTTGTCTCAATATTTTCTGTATCATATTTTACACGAATTCTATCTTTAATAACATCTATTTTGTCTTTTATGGCAGTTTTTGAAAGGGATCACCCTAAAATTTTGTCGTTTGGGAAAGGGTTCAAAAACATCAAATTAAATTTTAATAGTTCAGCAACCTATTGTACATTTCAGAAAAATGCACATGTATGACTGTGTGTAAATTTTATTGCTTGGTATGTGAAAAATTCATTGGTTTTAACCCTTTCCCAAACAACAAAATTTTAGGGTGATCCACTTCATAAACTGACCTAAATGACAAAATGGATGTAATTAAAGATGGAAATTGTGTAAAATATGACACAGAAAATATTGAGACAAAAGGAGAAACTGCTGGTTATCAGCAGTTTCTTCTTTTGTCTCAATATTTCCTTAACTATTTCTTCTATGGACGTCAAAACCAGGTCTTGTTTGGGAAAGGGTTAAACCCTTGCCCAAGCAACAAAAATATATTCCGTTCACATTGTAATTTAAAAGCTATTGGCATGCAGATGAATAAATAAATTGTATTGGAAATGTAAAATCTATTAGCTTTCATATAGATCCAGCATAGAGAATATTGAGAGAAAAGGATAAAATTCATTATCAGCTTTTTCTCCTTTTGTCTCAATGTTTTCCCATCATCCACTATATTGAGGACATAAAAAACTAGGCCTAGTTTGGGAAAGGGTTTAGTTCATAAACTTACATCTCATTTTCTGCATTTAACGCTCAAAATGAAGTATTAATTCACGATCAAAATTTATGACAATAAGGATGTAGATTTAAAATTTCAACAATCTGCCAAGGACGAAATGCATTACACATGTATTCGCATAATGAAAACGCATGACGCACATGCGCAATGCGCGTATTCATTTACGACAATCCTTAATTGTAAACAGTTGATAACATTTTGAATAAAATCTTATTTTTTGCCTTTTGATCTTCACTTACTCTTCCTCAAACAATGGTGACACCTTTTTCATGTAAATCTACCTGGTAAAAAAAGTTTTGGAAAGTACAGGCTTTTCCATGACCATAAGAATTTGGGGGTCATAGTGACCCCCTTGCCTTCAAAGTTAGGGGTCATTTCTAATATTTTGGGGGTCAAATGCCTTAGGACTCAAGTATCGTACCAAAATCTGGATAGTAAAACTTGCGTCATTAATGACCCTCAGGTTAATTTCTAAGGGGTCATTTGTTTTGAAATTGCGACAATGACGCATGATTTGTGCGTCATGGAAAACCCTGAAAGTATTAAGGCAAAAGAAGAAAAAAGTTATACTGACAACATTACTTTTCTTTGCTTTAGTTTAATGCTGTCTGTGCCAATATGTACAAAGAAATATCCAATTCTACAGGGATAAAGACTAGCAGGGGCCCAGTCGCCCATGGCCCCTAGATTTTTGGCTGGGCCCCTGAATATTTAGAGAAAATGCCCATACCCTTCATGCTAAGTATTGAATTTTGCCATTCTGGGCCCCTAAGTTCAAATTGTCAGTCTTTATCCCTGTTCTATATAATATTAGATCAAGATCTAGATCTACCTACATTTTGATGTTTCAAATTTTGTGAGGGGTTAAAATGCTAGGTCAAGATTCTAGATCTGTTTATTTGAACAGCAGTCATAGATCTAGATGAATTCCTTAAGTTTCTTTCTTGTTAGTGAATTGAAAAATGACAGAGAAATAGCATCTAAAATTTTAAAAGTTAAGAAAAATATTGAGGGAAAAGGAGAAAAACTTTAGGAATTTAGCTTCAAAGTTAACTTTTTCTAAAATCTTTACAACAATATGATAAGTCAGAAAAATATAATCTATCAAGAGATGCAAGTTCGGATAAAAAAAACAAACTCAGCCTAACTGATGATGAAATGTAGAAATTCCATCCTCCAATATGAGGCTCACTCACCTACATTTTTCCCTCTATTATCCATTAATTAGCCTACAAAACAAAACTCAATGTTCCATACAAGACACTATTTTCCAGCATAATTTAAAGCCTGGTATAATATCAGTATCCTTGTATGAGAAGCTATTCCTAGGGCAGCCTGATATAGACTGACTCAAGTTTGACCTAGTTCACTCACTTTGACCCCAAACATGTCAATACTCACATGTCAATCCGAAAAATATTGTGGGGAAAGGAGAATAAAGTTTTTTTTACCCATTCCCACATGTTGATGCTCTTTGGTGCTCTACGAGATTTTATAACGGCTTAGAAAAACATTGTGGAAAATGAATCAATTTCTTCATTTACCATGATGTTTTCTTCCAAGAAAATTCTTAGAAAATTCACTTGAAATTGTCGTCTGCAACAATCTTTGAATTTGAACCAGTCTACAATTTTGTCTTCTGCTAGAAAAATCAACTTTTGTTTAGATCTACAGCAATTTACCAGAAAATAAACAAACTTTAAAACAGTGTTAAAAAATCCAGTTTGAAAAAAAAAATCATCCTAGACCTAGATCTAACTGATGATGAAATGTAGAAATTCCACCATCCAATATGAGGCTAACTCACCTGCATTTTTCTCTCTATTATCCATTAATTAGCCTACAAAACAAAACTCAATGTTCCATACAAGACACTATTTTCCAGCATAAAGCCTGGTATAATATCAGTATCCTTGTATGGGAAGCTATTCCTAGGGCAGCCTGATATAGACTGACTCAAGTTTGACCTAGTTCACTGACTTTGACCCCAGACATGTCAATACTCACATGTCGGGAAGGATCAATTTTCACTTCATCAATAATCCAGTTCTTCTCAACCAATTAGTGAAAATATTGAACTAGTTTATTAATCATAATCACAATTTATATTTTCTCGAACAATCTATCCCGGTTTCATAGAAAACTTACCGGCCATAAAAAGATATTTCAGACGTTCGTCGTACACCCCGCGAGTGCTCGTTATAGAAACAACCGAACAGACGACCTATTTTTGGAACAAAGCAAAACAAGGAAAGACCCCTAGGCGTGTTGATGCAAATTTGCCGGGTTTCGTCTGCTAGACGTTAAAATGTTGAAATAACAAAATACATGAGATAAAAAGTGATTAATTGAGTAATCAAACGAGAAAGATGTTCTCCTTTGTTGTTATAAAAATAGTCACGTACCGGTTGATACACTTGGCGTAATTTCTTCCATCGTTGACCGACTTCTAACTCTCTAAACTCCGACCTAGTTTTTGACGTCATACCCAGGATGCAGCACTCAAAATGTCAGCGCCCAGTGTTTTGGTTTCGCCTACTGAATTTTTAAAGTTTCCAATTTCTTATATTTTTCTCACAATCTAGAAGCTTGACAGCTTGTAAGTTACTTGTATTTTACAACGTTATTTATCGTACAATCTGTATCCGAGATCTGCAGAATCTTTGCCAAAATTTTCATTCAACTCTTGGGCATTCTTTTCATTTCATTTTCAATATTTATGATGCACGGCCACCAATCCCTCTCATTCATTGCAAAATGCTATGAGCGAAATCTCAGAAGAAGGACTTCCGGCTATGAAGAAACGGGACCCATTTTGAGTAAGTAAACACACGTTGTTACTTTAAATCGGTTATTTTGCTAGTTATGGGTTGAATCTCAAAAATCGCGGAATGCTATTCGATGGGGTAATAAATGATGTGTTATATTGCCAAACCCCTTTGTTCTAGCTTACAGAGTAAACTTGCAATTACTTTCGAAGTGAGTGCACACACTTATGTTTACAAACCAAACGACACATAAACGACACATAAACGACTCCTACGGCGCTATCATATGCATTTTTCGAATGAGACATGTTCAGTTTACTATTTTATGGTCTCTTTTAGTATTCCGCACGTACGATTTTGAAAACCTTTGATTATTTATGAGAAAACCAAGTATGCAATGAAGAAGAGTAGTAAGCTATGAAGAAGCGAGAGTAGCTATGAATAAGAGGGAGCAAGCTATGAAGAAGCGCGGACTTCATAATTCTTTCTTGGCACTCACATATACTGAATGGTTATGCGTTTAGGAAGAATTGAAGACAGAAGTTCCAATATTTTTTACAAATTTCCATTTGAAAAATCAAATTCTAGACGATAGAACGATATTTATTGTTATGCAGCTTAAACATGTATTTAATGCCGACCGGTAACTTACAGGCGCGTAGGACTGGAAACATTTTAATGGGGGGAGGGGGAGCAAAAGCCCTTGTTCTGGCTATTGTCGGAATTTTGGAGGAACTGAAGTGGATTTCCCCAAAAAATTTCAGCGCAAAATAATGACAATTCAGCATTTTGGGCAGACCTTTTTGGGGGTGGGAGTCTTAGCCCCTCCATGCCCCCACTTGTTACTACGGGCCTGACTTATCATCACGTGGAAATGCATTTTTAGAACATACATGAGAATTGTTACTAAAAATAGTAACAAATCGGCATTATAAAAACGAGGCTCCCAAAACATGCGGAGAAAACAATGACGTCGCACGTACATTCAATCAATATACAGCGATAAAGCGCACGTGCATTCAATTTACAGTAATAAAGCGAAGTTTTAAGTGGAACAAAAATGATAAAATTGAATGAATTCGTTAATACCCGGTAAGATGGTTATTTTATTGAATTTACGGTCAACCGTTCCCCGTTTAAAAATTTCGACTTTTGCCTCTAAGGACGACTTCCGGAGGCTGTCGTGTGTGTGTGGGGGGGGGAGGGTCTTAGAGGAAATAACCTAATTCTGGCCAACTTTCAGATTGATCGGACAAAAATGTGGCCTCTAGAGTGCATACAAGAAAAAATAACCGACGGACGCATGACGGACACAACGCAATGACAAAAGCTCGACTGGCCGCTAAAAACATGTAAATAAGACCTGTTTTCATTCAAAATACATGCAATGTATCTTGCATAGGCTTAAAATTATTAAAATGTTAGGGTTCTTATACGGTTTGCCAAGTTTTGCCTAAATAGTTTACAATGACATTGGCGTCCGCATGTGCAGGCTTATGTTATTTACATAATTATATCATCATTCGAAATATAACCACATTGTATACTGAAAAGTCTTGAAGTAGGCTAATTTGGAAATTAGATTGATCTTACAATCCCAAATGTGAAATAGTATCAACAATAAATTCGTATCACTTTCCGAGCGAAAATTATAGCGAAAAGGCAAAATTAAGTCAAAACCCGACGCTTTGAATATCCGAGCTCTTATTCATAGCGTATTATATCTTCTTCATATCTAGTCCCTTTTATTCATAGCTGATCTCTCTTCTTCATAGCGTATTACTTTTTTAGCTTTTTCTCTCTATCAGAAAATCAGTCAATGGATTTTAATGGATATATATATAAGATAAAGCATTCGAAGCTTATGGGACCTGTATAGAAGGGAATTATAGTAGTTTTTAAACCATAATTTTTCTATCAATTTTGACATGTCTTCAAAACACAGCACTGTGATCGCATGACAAAGCAGTTTGAAGCAAACACGGTGAGACCATGCCGAGGAGACATACTCCAAAAGAAGTTTAAATATACTCACCATCGAATAGCATTCCCCGATTTTTGAGAATCAGCCAAAAACTGGCAAAATCACCGAATTAAAGTAACAACGTGTGTTTACATTCACAAAATGGGTCCCGTTTCTTCATAGCCGGAAGTCCCTCTTCTGAGATTTCGCTCATAGCATTTTGCAATGAATGAGAGGGATTGGTGGCCGTGTGATGATGATGGCTGACTTCGATTGGCACTATAGCTCGCGAGGACGGGAACCATTATTGAGAACCAGCGCTGTTCCATCAATTGAATTCCTCCCCGTTCTGAGTCAGCCAATCAAAATCTTTGTTTACCTCGACACTGATTGGTTCGCTGTTATCCGAGGTGTTCCGAATGACGTAATTGCCCGGATGGCCGGACCACACTTTTTCCGGTGGTCGGACTATAGCTCGGACCATTGCCGTTCGATTGGAGCTATAGCTGCGGAAATGACGTCAATAGCTCGCACTATCGGTGTTCGCTTGGAGCTATGTTCCGAGCGATGGCGCGAAATATTGCCAATCGAAGTCGGCCGATATTGATAGAATCAGTCGGGATGACGTCATAGCCTCACTTTCATTTTTTCATCGAGGGTACAACCTCGGTCTTTATCGTTACGGGATACCAACTTTGAGGCAGATTATTTCAAAAATCCATCATTAAAATTCATAAACAAAACTCTTTCATTAAAGAATGTGATTTAAACTTTCTAACTACCAACGCATTTTTAATAATCAGGCGTAGTCGTCGAGATATTAATGCTGAAAGTTGGTTATGCTTCAACGAAAAAGACCGAAGCTTTCACCTCCACCGAATGAGTGCAGGTCCGCTGACGACGTTTTTGATTGGCTGAAAGAATTGTGCCGACCGATTCAATCAAATAAATTTTGCAAATGATTAGCGGTATTGGGGTATTGTGCTTAACTTGACATCAATCATAGACGAAAACGCTTCATGGCCATACTTTGGAGGCGGTTGACAGTGCCAAGTATCTATGTATATTGTAAAATTAGAAATAAAGCCTCTAAAGCGGTTTATCATGCCAAGAAAAAGCATGAAAGAGTCATATCAGATACCTGTAAACTAAACGCAAAAACATTTTGGGGATATATCCGAGAAGTTACTAAGTCCAAAAGTGGAATTGGTGATTTAAAATCATCAGATGGGGATATTGTTACAGAAGATGAGGACAAAGCAGAACTATTGAACAATTTTTATGCTCCCCGAAGGGAGAGCATATAGTCGCCGCTTTGTCTGTCCGTCCGTCCGTCCTGTCCGTCCGTCATTCCGTCCGTCCGAAGCTATTTGTCCATTACCCTTGAGCCAAATCAAATGAAACTTACCATGTGAACTCCCTATGACAAAATGCCGATGTACTTTTCCCGGTTTTTATACGCCGCCGGAGGCGGACGTATATTGGCGTCATCTTCTCCGTCTGTCCGTCCATCCGTCCGTCCGTCCATCCGTCCGTCCGTACGTACGTCCACTTTTCTTGTCAACGCAACTCCTCCTAAGTTTCTGGCTGGATCTTCTTGAAACTTGGTCAATGTTATCACCTCAATTGGTAGATGTGCATGAAGGAAGGATTTTATGGTTCGTTGATTTTTGCCTGAGTTATGCCCCTTAAAAACTTAGTCTCTGGGGCTTATTGAAGTTGCAGCCTTGTCAACGCAACTCCTCCTAAGTTTCTAGCTGGATCTTAATGAAACTTGGTCAATGTTATTACCTCAATTGGTAGATGTGCGTGAAGGAAGGATTTTATGGTTCATTGATTTTTGCCAGAGTTATGCCCCTTTAAAACTTAGTCTCTCGGGCTTATTGAAATTGCAGCCTTGTCAACGCAACTCCTCCTAAGTTTCTGGCTAGATCTTAATGAAACTTGGTCAATGTTATCACCTCAATTGGTAGATGTGCATGAAGGAAGGATTTTATGGTTCATTGATTTTTGCCAGAGTTATGCCCCCTTAAAACTTAGTCTCTGGGGCTTATTGAAATTGCAGCCTTGTCAACGCAACTCCTCCTAAGTTTATGGCTGGATATTAATGACAATTGGTCAATGTTATCACCTCAATTAGTAGATGTGCATGTAGGAAGAATTTTATGGTTCATTGATTTTTTCCAGAGTTATGCCCCCTTAAAACTTATTCTCTGGGGCTGATTGAAATTGCAGCCTTGACAACACAACTTCTTCTAAGATTCTGACTGAATCCTAATGAAACTTGGTGGATGTTATTACCTTAATTGGTAGATGTGCATGAATTAAGGATTTTATGGTACATTGATTTTTGCCAGAGTTATGCCCCCTTCAACCTTAGTCTCTGGGGCTTAATGATATTTCAGCCTCATGAACGCAATTCCTTCCAGGTTTTTGACTGGATATTTATAAAACCCTTTTTGTGAACACAACTTTTTACAGGTTTTTGTGTGAATATTTATAAATCCTTGTCAATGTCATTTTTTTGTCTCAAGTTTTATAAGTGGCGGCGTATATTGTGACCATGGCACTCTTGTTGGATTTGAGGCCTCGTCATGGGAAAACGGGACTTAAGTTTAAATACAGTTTTTCTCTAATTTCTCATAGTCTAATGGTCAGAATTTGATGAAATTTCATATTTGAGTAGCAAATCAGATGCCCTTGACAAGGAACTATTTAAAATTTGCGTATACAAAATATGTCATGCAAAAAGGGGGCTTAACATTTGTTAGCTTTATATTAGCTCTGCATGGCATATATTTATTGTGACAATGCCTTATTCGGGGAGCATTGTCCGTCTCTGACGGCTCTTGTTTCTCTTCTGTATTTACAAATGAAGACACATCACAAATACCTAATTTCGACAGACGCTGTGTTAATGAAATAAATGAGGTACAATTTTCTAGTATAGACATATTGACTCAGCTGCAAACTTTAAATATTTCAAAAGCCAGTGGTCCCGATGAATGTCATCCGAAATTGCTTCGTGAATGCGCCGATGAACTGTTTATGCCCATTTACAAATTATTCTCTAAGTCTATCTCGGAGGGACAAATTCCAGACGATTGGAAAAAAGCGAACGTCACTTGTATTTACAAAAAAGGCCCAAAGTGTGATCCAAGTAACTATAGACCAGTTTCACTAACTTCCGTTGTGTGTAAACTACTTGAAAAACTTATCAAAGTGACAATATTTAACCACTTAAAACAACACAATTTATTATCGGACAGTCAGTATGGTTTTCGCGAACATCGCAGCACCATTTTACAACTTCTCGATGTATTAGAGGACTGGACATTAGCTTTGGATGACAATCAACAAGTTGATGCAGTTTATTTTGATTTTGCCAAAGCGTTTGATACTGTGCCACACAAACGACTTTTAACGAAACTACAAGCCTATGGTATATCGGGTAATTTGTTAGAATGGATCAACAGTTTTCTTAGTAATAGACAGCAGAGAGTTGTTATAAATGGATGCAAATCCAGTTGGACAGATGTCAAATCCGGTGTGCCTCAGGGTTCTATACTTGGTCCTGTGTTGTTCGTGTTATTCATTAATGATATGCCAGATAGTGTTAATAGTGCTTGTCGTTTATTTGCTGATGACACTAAACTTTACAGAGTAATTATGCCCCCTTTCGAAGAAAATGGGGGTATATTGTTTTGCAAGTGTCGGTCGGTCGGTCGGTCGGTCGGTCGGAAGGTCGGTCGGTCGGTCGGTCGGTCGGTCGGTCGGTCTGTCCGTAGACCAAATCTTGTCCGGAGCATAACTCGAAAAGTATGTAAGGTAGAATCATGAAACTTCACAGGTGGATAGATCTCATTATGGAGAGGTGCAGTGCACAAGAACCGTAACTCTGCCGATCAAATTTTTTGAGTTATTGCCCTTTGTTGATTTTATAACTTGATTCTTGTCCGGAGCATAACTCAAAAAGTATGTAAGGTAGAATCATGAAACTTCACAGGTAAATAGATCTCATTATGGAGAGGTGCAGTGCACAAGAACCGTAACTCTGCCGATCAAATTTTTTGAGTTATTGCCCTTTGTTGATTTTATAACTTGATTCTTGTCCGGAGCATAACTCAAAAAGTATGTAAGGTAGAATCATGAAACTTCACAGGTGGATAGATCTCATTATGGAGAGGTGCAGTGCACAAGAACCGTAACTCTGCCGATCAATTTTTTTGAGTTATTGCCCTTTGTTGATTTTATAACTTGATTCTTGTCCGGAGCATAACTCAAAAAGTATGTAAGGTAGAATCATGAAACTTCACAGGTGGATAGATCTCATTATGGAGAGGTGCAGTGCACAAGAACCGTAACTCTGCCGATCAATTTTTTTGAGTTATTGCCCTTTGTTGATTTTATAACTTGATTCTTGTCCGGAGCATAACTCAAAAAGTATGTAAGGTAGAATCATGAAACTTCACAGGTGGATAGATCTCATTATGGAGAGGTGCAGTGCACAAGAACCGTAACTCTGCCGATCAAATTTTTTGAGTTATTGCCCTTTGTTGATTTTATAAATTGATTCTTGTCGGGAGCATAACTCAAAAAGTATGTAAGGTAGAATCATGAAACTTTATAGGTAGATAGATCTCATTATGGAGAGGTGCAGTGCACAAGAACTGTAACTCTGCCGATCAAATTTTTGGAGTTATTGCCCTTTGTTCATTTTATAAATTGATTCTTGTCCGGGGCATAACTCGAAAAGTATTAAAGGTAGAATCATGAAACTTCACAGGTGGATAGCTCTCATTATGAAGAGGTGCAGTGCACAAAAACTGTAACTCTGCTGATCATATTTTTGGGGTTATTTCCCTTTGTTGATTTTCAAACTAGATTCTTGTCCGGAGCATAACCCAAAAAATATGTAAGGTAGAATCATGAAACTTTACAGGTGGATATATCTCATTATGGAGAGGTGCAGTGCACAAGAACCATAACCTTGCTGATCAACTTTTGTGAGTTATTGCCCTTTGTTGATTTTTTCACTTAATTCTTAACAATGCCTATATCTCATGTATTTTAACACATACAGCCTTGATATCTCACACATAGATACCTCCTATCAACATCATTCACAATTGACCATGATCTTGGACCATGTGACCTTGACCTTGGAGTTTGACCTACTTTAAAAAAAATAAACCTGGCATATATCTCATGACCTATTACACATACAGCCTTGATATTCCACACATGGACACCTCCTACCAAGACCTTTCACAATTGACCATGACCTTGGACCTTGTGACCTTGACATTGGAGTTTGACCTACTTTTTAAAAACTAACCTGGCTGATATATCATGTCCTTTTACACATACAGCCTTGATATCTGACACATGGAAACCTCAGACCAAGACCTATCACATATGACTATGACCTTGGATCTTGTGACCCTGACCTTGGAGTTTGACCTACTTTTAAAAAAAATAAACTGCGCCTATATCTCATGTGCTATTACACATGCAGCCTTGATATTTCACAAGTGGACACATCCTACCAAGACCTTTCACATTTGACAATGACCCTGGACCTTGTGACCTTGACCTTGGACTTTAACCTACTTTTATAAAAACTTTATCCTAGCTGATATATCATGTCCTTTTACACATACAGCCTTGATATTTGACACATGGACACCTACGACCAATACCTTTCACATTTGACCATGACCTTGGACCTTGTGACCTTGACCTTGGTGTTTGACCTACTTTTATAATACATTAACCTGGCCTGTATTTAATGTCATTTTACACATACAGCATTGATATTTCGCACATGGTCACTTCCAACCAAGACATTTCACTTTTGACCATGATCTTGGACCTTGACCTTGAAGTTTGACCTACTTTTAAACTAGGCCTATATCTCATGTCCTGTTACCTATACAGTCTCGATATTTTACACATGGACACCTCCTGCCAAGACCTTTCACATTTGACCATGACCTTGAATATTGCAACCTTGACCTTGGAGTTTGACCTACTTTTAAAAAGACTTTAACCAGGCATATATATCATGTCCTTTTACACCTACAGCCTTGATATTTCACACATGGACACCTCCAACCAAGACCTTTCACATTTGACCGTGACCTTGACCTTGGCATTTGGCCTACTTTTAAAAACTTTAACCTGGCCTATATTTCATTTTACTTTTACATATACAGCCTTGATATTTCACACATAGACACCTCCTACCAAGACCTTTCATATTTGACCATGACCTTGGACCTTGTTAACTTGACCTTGGACTTTGACCTACATAAAATGTAGGCCCTTGAGGGGGCATATATGTTTTACAAACATCTCTTGTTTCATCTCGAAATGATTGTGACATATTGCAAGAAGATATTTCCTCTTTTTGCCAATGGAGTAAAGACTGGTTACTTAGATTTAATACTGGAAAGTGCAAAACTGTGCAGTTTGGTAAACGGAACTTCGATATGTACAGCATATGAGATGTCTGCTCCAGATGGTACTATTTCAGCAATACAAGCCGACGAATCGGAAAAAGATCTCGGAATACAATTTACAACTAATTTTAAGTTTGATGAACATATCAACATTGCTGCCAACAAAGCCAACCGTATCACAGGACTGATAAAGCGTAATTTTGTATATATGGACAAGGATCTTTTTCTTGTTTTATATAAATCCCTTATCAGACCGAATCTCGACTATGGCAACAGTATATATTATCCAACAACCAAAAAGAATAAGCGTATTGTCGAGAATGTCCAGCGACGAGCGACTAAAATTGTACCACAACTGAAGGACTTACCCTATAACATTCGCCTGCAAGAATTGAACTTGCCAACATTAGAATACAGACGCGAGAGAGGTGATATGATCCAGCTTTTTAAAATGATACATAAGATTGACGACTATGACTTTACCAGAATGTTCACACTGTCTTCAAACCCTCATGAGTTAAGAGGAAACATGTACAAGCTTCAAAAACCATGTGCCAACAAATCAGTCAGAATAAACTCTTTTTCCCACCGTGTAATTAACACCTGGAACTCATTACCTAATGAAGTTGTGTGCGCCGATTCTATTAACTCTTTTAAAACTGCACTAGACAAACTATGGATCGAGAAACGTTTTGAGACCAGTGTAATTTATTAGTGGAACAAATCAGTGAAACATGACAAAGCGGAAGATCGCGAGAATCCAGACGACGAGGGGAAGGACAAGTCATAAGGGCTTATAAATTTCCCAATATTCCAAAGGTATTCCAAAGGTATGGCTTACCAAATGGGTCAAAAGTCTATTTAGAGGTTGCACACATAAAATATACGCATTGACGCATAATTTTTATGCGTTGACGCATATATTTACGTGTTGACGCATAAAATTTATGCGAGCAGTTGAAAATTTATGCATTGACACACAAATTTTCAACAGTTCGCGTAAATATACGCGACGACACATATTTTATCTATTAACAAATTAGATCCTTCGTTTCATCCATCAGTTTTATGGTATAAAGGGAAAGGTTTCTAACCGCCTCTCCCATTGGCCAGCCTCGGTTTCACATTAGTTACTCCTGTTCGCGTAAAATTTACGCGTCAATGCTCTATATAGACTTTTGACCCATTTAGTATGTCATAAGTATCTGGGTGTCACGATCAACAACAACCTGTCATGGCAGGATCATGTGAATTCATACAGTACAGCTAGCATGTTTTTTGCTTGAAACACGCACCCACTAGGTTGAAAATAAATTTTGAGTGGAAATCATAGTTATCCCCCATTGTTAACCACGTAAACCACCACAATTGGAGTTGATCACAGCAATGCACAGTGGTACAGCAAGGGTAATGAAGACTAACTCTGACTGATATATCACGGTGAAAAATTGCATTGATTCCAATGGCTTGCGAGGAAAATCATGCATCACCACAGCAATTGCTATTTTCCACCGGAAACCACGCAAAATCAGATCGCGAAGCGGCGATGATTCATGAAAATAGGCAAAAAACATGCGAGCTGTACTGTGCACAATCATGTGACAATGCTTGAAATATTGCGCATGATCAGGCTGCATGATAGATAGTGATAAGCGCACACAATCCTTCGGAAGCAGGATAATTTGTAACTTAGCACTGTAAACCTATGGACTTCGATTGCATGGGCAGATAAATGTCTCAAAATCATTACTTCAAAGCGAACATGTTTATTTGTTACAATTTACATGTAATGCCAGTGACATTATTTAAATGCATCAAGAAAGGCAGATATTGCCTACATAGATGTCAACTGTGGTAGGAAATGTGTGTTTTATTCAGAATAGGAAACAATTTTATCGAGTTAACAGTGACATAATTTTGGAAAAACAAAATTATTTTCGTAGGTGTTGTTATAAAATCTTGTGACTATCCTATAAATTGAATTTTTCCTAAATTTTCAGTGTAAAATAAGGAAAATTTGGCATTTTTGGGCATCTTTAGGGGGGGCTATCCCTATTCCTACGGGCCTGCATAAATTCCACCATTATCAACTTGTTTTTCATTATTTACAGCAGCTTCTTCATTCAACCACCCTACAATTTTGCTGTTTTGGAAAGGGTTTAACCCTTTCCCAAACAAGACCTGGTTTTGACATTCCTAATTAAAAAATGTTTGGGAAAATATTGAGGCAATAGAAGAAAATGCAGATAATCCGCATTTTCTCCTTTTGCCTCAATATTTTCTGAACCATAACTTACACAATTCTATAGGAATTCATACCAGTTTTGTACTTCCTCTGGAGCAGCCAGCTTAAATTGGAAAAGTCTAAATTTTTGGCGTTTGGGAAAGGGTTAAGACATTAAAGTCCCTTTTGACAGAGAGCTTCATGCTGAATTTTTTTCTTGTCTGGTGTCAATGATTCATTTCATCTAGTTTTTCTGTCTGAGTACTTTGTGAACCTTTTACCCTGCCTGTCTCTTTAATAATCCTTTCACAAACAGCAACATTTGAGGCAGCTCCAATTCAAAAGCTTCTGGAGACAAAAAGATTGACGTTGACCAAGATTGGATTTATGTATATTAATATAGCACACAGGGGTTTCAATAACTTTTTGGCCATCTGGTACTCAAGCTAAAGTAGGCGAGGAATTTTTCATGTTTCCCTATTAACGTCATGCAATATTTTCAAAAGTAGGAAGGGGATTAAACTCAAATTCAGCAAAATAGAAGGGAGAAATTCCCGCCCCCCCACCTCTTAATGAAACCTCTGAGCACAGAAAATATTGAGGCAAATGTAGAAAATGCTGACCCCTCAAACTTTTTATACTTTCCAGCAAACAGACCCTGGTTCATCCCTTGGGAAAATGAAACGCAGCTTTTCCAGAAAGCTGCGTAAAAGCCGGCTTTTACGCAGCTTTTCTGCGTTTTTTTGGTTTCTGATTCCAAAAGCTGCGTTTTTTAAAAAGAGCTGCGTAAAAGCTGCGTTTTTCTCTGAAAGCTGCGTTTTTTACTTCAAAGCTGCGTATTTTGTTGTGAAGCTGTGTAAAAGCTGCGTATTTTGTTATGAAGCTGCGTAAAAGCTGCGTATTTTGTTATGAAGCTGCGTAAAAGCTGCGTATTTTGTTTTGAAGCTGCATATTTTCATAATTTTGTCTGAGATCTAAAGACGCAGCTCAAGAAGCTGCGCAAAAGCTGCGTCTTTCTTGTGCTGATTTTTCTTCCCCTTAAATTAGAAAGACGCAGCTTTTACGCAGCTATCCATAGCTGCGTATTTATGAAAAAAAAAATCTTTTACTTTTCCCTCAAAGGTTTGTGCCCATTTGGTTGATTTTGAGATTGAATGTCACTATACATAACCCATTCACAAACATTGATGTACCAATTAGAGAAAAAAAGACTCAATAAAACATTGAAGAAAAAAAAAGAACATGCTTATTACCCTATAATGCCTCAATATTTTCCTGCCAACAACAAACATACTTTGTTCTCTAAATTGTCTAATTTGTGAACTGCATATCTTTCTGAGTCAACATTTTGTACTTTGGGAAAGGGCTTACAAGAGAGGCATATTGTTAAAATAACAGTTAATTAGGTCCAATAAATGAAAAAAAATGTGTCCATGTTATATAAATTAAGGTTACTCCATCATTAGAGATCCATGTGACATTTCAGGGGAACATTCAGTGGTAGAAAATGATTTTCTGTAACTTGTATCATGTCAGTGTAGATCAGATATGTTGAAAAAGTTCATGGCACTTTACAAAAATTTCCTATGTTCACTTTTCTACATTAATTTATTCAATAATTCATTTCCTGGTGTCGAAACTGTCCATTTATGCTTACCCAAACAGCAAAAAATATACCTTTTATCCAAGTTAAAAATAAACAAGAGCCGTCAGAGACGGACAATGCTCCCCGAACAAGGCATTGTCACAATAAATATATGCCATGCAGAGCTAATATAAAGCTAACAAATGTTAAGCCCCCTTTTTCCATGACATATTTTTTATACGCAAATTTTAAATAGTTTACTGTCAAGGGCATCTGATTTGCTACTCAAATATGAAATTTCATCAAATTCTGACCATTAGACTAGGAGTAATTAGAGAAAAACTGTATTTAGCCTTAAGTCCCCTTTTCCCATGACGAGGCCTCAAATCCAAAAACCGGGAAAAGTACATCGGCATTATGTCATAGGGAGTTCACATGGCAAGTTTCATTTGATTTGGCCCATGGGTTATGGAGAAATCGCTTCGGACGGACGGACGGACGGAATGACGGACGGACAGGACGGACGGACGGACAGACAAAGCGGCGACTATATGCTCTCCCTTTGGGGAGCATAAAAAAAATACTAAGAAATGAATTTGTGTCCAATACAACACAAAAATATTGAAGCAAATGGAGAAAATGCTAATTGTCAGCAATTTTTTCTTTTGTCTCAATTTTTCAAAACCCTTTCTATTAACTCTTTCCCAAACAACAAAATTTTAGGGTGATCCACTTCAAAAACTGCCACCAATGACAAAATGGCTGTTATTAAAGGTAGGATTTGTGTAAAATATAGCACATAAAATATTGAGACAAAAGGAGAAACTGATGGTTATCAGCAGTTTCTTGTTTTGCCTCAATGTTTTCCCAAGCTTTTTCTATCAGGGACATCAAAATCAAGTCTTGTTTGGGAAAGGGTTAAGGATGTTAAAAAAAATTATAAAAGGGTTTAAAATAATTTTGTATTTCTTTTAATAGAAACATTTATAAGAAAAGAGAAAATTGCATAGAATTGTCAAATTCTATGACTGATACTTAGATTTTAACACCCCATAAAAAACCCTTTATGTGTGCCCTTATTAAAACTTGTCTTAATATGCACAAAAGTTATATACATGTAAGTTTCTAATGAAAAGAAAAAGGAAAAAAAAAAACAAAATTAGTAATGCTTGCAATTTCTTCATATTCCACAATACTTTACACTCAGAAAGACAAAAAAAATCTATTCTCTTGAAATCATTCATCTGCATTTTTTGGGAAAGTGTTAATTAATAGCCTGGTATTATCCAAATACCCTTTACTCAACATCTGCAAACAAACTATTTCACAGAGTTTGACAAATTACTTCTAAATCCATTTTTTATCAACAAGTAAAAATACATAAATTAAAAGGTCCATTTCATTACCCTTTGCAAACTCAGCTTATTGTTTTGGAGTCCCTTGGTCTGTCTGTTTTAGCATTTTTTGTCAATGGTATCCAAAGCACTATGATGTGAAGTATTAAAACTATTTAAGACTTTCTGGGGTAAGGGTTAAAACTGTATACTTCAGTCATTGTTGCAAACTTGTTGCAAATCTGTGACTGCAAAAATACCATATCTTTACCATTATATTAATTTCATTTAGGACAATTATGCATCATATAATATTGATTTCTATATATTGCTGGTACAATGATAACAAGTTGACCAAACAATTTAAGGCTGTTATGTTTAAGTGCAATAAGTCATGCATATTATTTGTGACTTTTTAATATTATAATTGAGATAGATTCTAGGTGAAATTAGTTGTTATGGAAATTAATCAAAATTAATTTATGTTGTTTGGAGAATTTTCCTGAGAGAGAAAAAAAATGAATGAAGAATGAATTACAGTTATGATTTCCAATTTTTCCTTTTTCCTTTTTCCATGAATTGGGTACACTGTTGTTTACTCTTTCCCAAAAAGGTTGTTTACTCTTTCCCAAAAAGCAAACTTTAAGGTTGCTCCAATATTTATAAGATGTTGAAGACAACATTTTTTTTTAGTAAAAATAGCAAAGATATTGAATTACAGCATAAAAAATATGATGTACATTTTTTTTACTTTTTTCTCTGAACTGTTTCTACTAAAAATGTAAAAAAAAAAACCAGGTCTTGTTTGGGAAAGGGTAATATTGGCAGGTGCTCCTCAAGATGAGCCATGATTGGTTATAAAAAGATAAACAATTTATTAGCCAATCATTTCACAGTATGCCATTCCCCCCATTTTTCTTCTTCTTTGAACCCATGATTTTGATGCTTTGAGGAAAAAGTAAGTTATATCTATTTTTGTTCATTAAGTACTACAAAATTATAAGGAGATATAATTCCTGATTGCATATACTGTGTTAACTCTTTTGAAATACTAATATTCCCCCATCATATTTTGAGAATTTGTAGATAAAAAAAATGTCCATTTTAGTTCACTACTGCTCAAAATGGCTGCCACTTACTCTATTTACTGGCATGTTAACAGCTAACCACAGCAAAATGTAGTGTTTTTAAATGGAAAGTTAATTTTATTCAAATTATAAGTTGATAAAAGATCTATGTATAATTATAAGGCTTTAGTAACATTATTTCATGATTTGGGCCTCAATAGTTTAACCCTTTCCCAAACAAAAATGTCACTCCCATGAGAGATAGTTTTGGGAAACATTGAGAGGAAAGGAGAGAATTGTATTATCACATTATCATTTATCTTCATTATTTACTTTAAGCTCAAAAGAAACCCAACACATTTTTAACTTTAAATGTCTCTTAGTATGAATAAAAATTTATTAAATTTGTTGTGTACATCAGGTAGCACTGATCTTCCAATTTGGATCAATTCTTAAATTTTGCCATTGGAGAAAGAGTTAATTTATCTAATTATAGAACATGTATGTGACATGAAAATGAAAGAACTTGTGATAAATGGTAATAAGATCAATAACAACACAGTACCATCAAAACAAACAATAAATAATAGATCTATATATTGTTTTGGAATTCTCAAAATTTTATAAGAGAGAAAAGTTTTTGTTTATTTATTTCAGGCTATTTTACAGTACCCATTCACCACCCCACTGACAAAAAATCCTTTTATGGTGCTTAGTAATAAAGCAAGCTGGTAATGTAGTAAAACTCAGCACTGATTGAATAATGGTAAGTTTTATGTATCTATAGTAAATCTGTGGTTAACTTATTACCAAATGACAAAATTTTAGGGTGATCCAAATTCAAAGATGCTGCAGACGACAATTTGTAGTGATTGAAATCTAAAATTTTTGGATGTTTTTGTGTAGAAAACAGTCTGGTAAATGAAGAAATTGCTTCTTACAAGAAATTTATTCATTTTCCACAATGTTTTCCAAAGCCTTGAACTTGCCAAAGGCGTGACTGTGTGGTAATGGGTAAATTAAAGAGTATAATCACAGTGGAGATTGTGCATCATGGGATGGATACCAAATACAGACAAATTTGCCCCCTCCCCTTCAGGTAAGAAATTGTGGAATAACTTTCTTATTTATGCATAAAAAAAAAAAAAAAAAAAAAAAAAAAAAAAATATTCATTTCCTGAAGAAGGCATACGCCGAAACGTAGAAAATTACGTGTTGTTGTAGTTTTTGCTAAATGATCTTATTTATGCATCAAATTTCAAACAGTTTTGTGCATGTGTGACAAACCTAGGGTTTCACTTAAGTATCTAGTCTATAGAATTCCAGTCTACAAGCACCTGATAAAAACCGGGAACCATGAGTGAAGCCGGACTCAATCCAAAAAGTATAAAAGGCGCAGAATTTCTCTGTTGCAATCATTCTGTTTTTCGATGTGAGAAGAACAGGTCATTTTCAATAGTGAAAATTATACGGCCGAATAAAATTGGTATTGTTGTGTTAGCTTTGTCATCCTAGTAGAGGGGACAGAGGACCGAACAGTGAATATTCGTATCCATCTTAGTAAGTTCTCTGATCGCCCTGAATAGTGACAAAATGGAAACCAGCATATACCATGATATAAAGCTAAGTGATTTTGGGCACTATTGGTGAGCTATCTCGTATGGGAGATAGGATAATCTCTGATAATGAGAGATAGGGTTGGTCGAAACTATTGATGAGCTATCTCGGATGGGAGATAGGCTGTGGTTGATCAATTAGTTTGGCCATACGTTTTCAAAGGCTTTGAGGCTTTTGGTAGTACGATAGAAACGACTGTGCCATGTTATAGCAGTTGAGCTTAGAGATCGCTTGGAAGGCTGATGCAAGAGGTTGAACTACGGTAGACAAGATGGATCAGACAGCCTCATCACATACTGAATTGTACAGTGTCAGTTCGAGACTAGTGTCGTCCTGTGTGTTGGTCAGGACATATCTGGTCTGATACAAGGTACAGGCTCTGACCGGTAAAAGTTTGGCTTAAGGTAACCAGACTATCCCAAAATGGCTTTGAGACAATGTTCAAGACTGTATTCGATTAGCTAACTTACTCTTAGAGAATAACTGGAATCAATCCATCTCCACACCATTTACTGGTGGGCCCACCCGCTACGAGATGTACTTGGATAAGGGCCGAAACATCAATGACAGCGGGCACCAAGCTGATGATGGAGATGGATGGGCAACTTATGGCAACTTATGATCAGCCCAAAACTTAATGACACTTTTAATATCCCTTTCAAGATTAACAACATTCTCATACACTCGGTGATCGACACAGTAAGTTCAGCAATCCAATTAGTATAGCTGAGCAAGTTTGCTCAGGATCAGCAGAGGAAGATCGTCTATATATACTGTTGAATGGTGAATTGCTTGATTTTTAATGAAGTTGATCAGATTTATTGTTGATTATTTGAGCTAGGATAAATCAGTCCATCTAACCACATTTTCGCTAATTGTTGAGCATATTGATTTTCATATAAAATTGCTCTACCGACTGAAGACACGTTACACATGTACCCCACCATACTGATATCTTTCCTCTGATATATGACTTATGTGTGAAATCCTTGTACATTTCCAAAGAACTTACCCCAACCGCCCAGAAAAACGACAAAAAATCCCGGTTGTTTTTCTGGTTGGTTTGGATTAATTTTTGGGAAAAGCGGGATGGGGTACAGCTAGACAGGTTTTTAGTTCTCCAGAGCACAAAGTTATCAACAGGAAACAACTGTATCTTGTAAACAGTGATGTAATTTCAGACAAACAGTAGTAATTTGTCAGTCTAATTATAAATCTCATAATAAAGTTAAGACCTGGGTAATGGGCTATGTGACCAGTTATGGAACGAAATCTGTGTGGTGCAAATATATTTTGCGGGAAGTTATTTTCGTTGCTCTCAAATTTTGAATTTTTGACTTTTGTTGTGCTTTTTGCCTACTCTTCATACAATTTAGAAACATTTTCACAAAAATTGTCTAGAATATTTCATGAAATCTCTGAGTGAGCTCAATTATTTCCGTTTTTATGGAAACAGGCGATATTGCATCTAACAGTACTTTAGAAATGCTTGGACTTACGGACGTTATGGAATAAGTTAAAATTAAAGGAACTGCATTACCCAGGTCTTACTTTAAAAGCTTAATTTGAGCTGTAGCTAAGAGATGTATTAACAACACAGACTATTTAACAAAACATACACCATGTAAAGCCAGTCTATTTACAGCACAAAATCCATACCTATTGGCTATTGATGTTGTACATGCCAAGATTATACCAGCATTGGGTATTAAATTTAACAGGCACTGAGGAATGTTGCTGGTCAGAACCAGGATTCCAACCTAGTCCCTAACACGAAGTAGGTACTGGCATTGGGAGGGGGGGGTTCATTTGCCTGTTTTTAATTGCACTGTTTTGTTTTCAGGTTAAAGGTGCAATGAAGGATGTGTGGTGGAAATTCATAAAAGATTGACAATTTGATGTTCTGATGTAGAATGGGATGTGTTCAATGCCAATTATGGACGTAAATAAGAAAGTAACCAAGGTCTAATGCCGGTCAACAGAAAGTAGGTTCTCTGTATCAAATTTTTTAGCTCCACTGGGCACTACTTGTCAATACTCTAGCATCCACAATTATTGGAACTAGTTGCCTCTATTACTACACATTTATTGGTCAAATATAAAGCAAAGTTCATCTTGTCCGATTCTTATCTCATCAGAAAAATGATATTGCAAACAATTTTTCATTAGTTATCATTTTTTTCAAATTTTCACATTACTAACCATTTGTATGTCTGCTGAAACCGTTTTTATGCCCTTGTATCGAAAGAATGGGGGTTATATTGTTTTACTCGTGTCAGTCTGTCTGTCCAAAATTTTAAAATTGGCAAAATTGGCTATTTCGGGAGCATTCATATTTCACTACTTGTTATGCCATAGATTGTAATGAAGTGGCATATTGTGTGACTTTTTGTCTGTTTGTCTATACAAGTTAGCATATCCCATAACTTCTTTTAAACAATATTAGACAAGTATCATGTTTGATATACATGTACCTTTTCTCCAGTACAGGAACAATTGATTGCAACACATAACTTAAGGAGAAATTTGAGATAGTGAGATACTTTTTCAAGTAGTTACATCTCATCAGCTTACATATTTGGTACTTGCGTTTGGTTTTAGGATCAATATCTTTTCTAATACATACTGCATTTATACTGTTTCAGGGGTCGTTGCTGAACATATCTCCATTACTAAAGACAACGCCTTCACCAAGATGAGGACGGCCCTCCGAGGTTTTAAGGCCATGTGGAGCGGACTGGAGATTTAAAACAATGTGAAATTTGTGTTTTTATGCCTTCATATTCAGTGTTCTCCCCAGCCTTGAGGTAGTTCATGTCAAAAACTGGTAAATAATGCATTTTTTTAAATCAATATGTTAAAATTTTGTATAGAAACATTATGGGAAAAGAAGAAATGGCTCAAATTGAGCATATCTTCTTTTCCCATTATGTTTTTGATCACAATTATTTGCATGAACACAATATGTTTCAAGGTTTACCAATACTTATTATTTGATACAATGACTTCAAATTATTCTGCGAAAAACCCTGAAATATTTCTTTGTGTGCTTTGAAGTGGTGCATTATTTCTGAGGTTCAGCACAGTTAAATATGCTTCATCTTTAAATTTATCCATTAAAATAAAGCTGTCATGCTAAAAGATACCATTCAAGAAAGAAACACTATAAACTCAGCATTATAATGTCAATCACATGATTGGTTTAATTGAAAAATGAGCATAGAGTAAGGTATGAAAAACATGCTAGATTCAGAATTATCATCTAGTAGTATTCTGAATCCTTGTCAAATCGGTGCGGACTGAACATGCCAAATACTTTCCCTGATGGTATGTTATAGCCTTTAAGGTCGAATGTAATATTAATATTATTAATTTAGAATATTTGATGTTGATTTATGAAAGAATTAAACCTTTTTCCACACAAGACTTCGTCAAAGAAATATTATGAGAAAAGAAGTATATTATTATTATTATCATCATTTTCATCTTTTTCCTTAATGTTTCCCATGCTATAGCATTCTTTGATATTGCTTTTCAATACAAAAATTCTAGTATCTGAAACTTCTTTGGACTAAAAAAAATGTTGTTGGGAAAGGGTTTAAATCGTCGGTGTAAATGCAAAACCCCGTATGGCGGTTCTAGTGATTTTCAAAGTACAAACTTGTGTGTCCAATTTAGACAATTCTTGCAGGTTTTGAGATATTTTTACCGATCAGTATCAATGATACATTATTTATGAACAATATTTCCAAATTTCAAGTAAAACATTTCAGTTTGGGAAAAGTTATTACACTTTATTCCCTCCCCTTTAGAGTTTTCCGAAAACGAGATACGAGGTTTTACATTTACAACGACGAAATATTAGATGATTTGTGTAATTTTATTATAATAAAAAATCCAAAAGAAATCCTCAGAACAATCAAACTGCATACTTGCTTATTCTGAAAATTAGAATGACAAGGATCGTGATCAAACATATCACAGGTTAAAAGAGTCGGAGAAAACGCCTAAAACATATTTAAATTCATGATGACCAGCTTTTAAATGAGCCGTGAGCTGGAAAAATTTCCCTTATAGCATTTCAGACAACCATGTTTCAAGATCAGGCTGTCCCTAGATGCAGTTTGACCTGGATCATGTTACTCTCATGTGGTTGTTACACACTATGATGAAGCTATTAGAGAACAACATGGTTCCTGATCAGACTGCATGTATACAGACAGGCTGATCTGGAACCATGTTGGGCTCAAAAGCCTTAAAGTAAGTTAAGGGACATTTTTCCAGATCCTGGCCCAAATGTTTTCTGTATGTGTCATTTTTTTGTACCATCTTTCAATTCGTCTCTAATAGAAAGGCTTGGGAAAACGATGAGGCAAAAGAAGAAAATAGGCTGATCATCAGCATTTTCTCTTTTTGCCTCAATATTTTTACTGTTATGATACTCACCTTTTTCTTCATGAAAACCTAGTTTGTTGATATAAGAAATATTAGCTTTGGACCAATTTGAAATTTCACCATTTTTGAAAGGGTAATATTTGGATTTTGTTAGAATGTATTAAGATAATAAATTAGGTCATTTGTCACAAGCTTAATGTACTTTTGAGTTTTTTAAGTCTATTTATTAAAAATTTGTATTTATTACATACTTTGATATTTTCTGTTATATAACTTTTAAATGCCTTCGAAAACCATTGAAGTAAAAGATATAATTGCTTATAACTAGCCTTTTCCTCTGTGATATGATGAAAACAAATCTTGTATTCCATTATTGTAACTAGAAGCAGCTTTAAAATTTGATTTTTTTAAAATTTGGCTGTTGGATAAGGACTAATCGACTTTAAAATTTGTATTAACTTATTTTGAATCATTCATGGCCAAACGACTTTCAGGCTACATAATTTTTTTAAATTTAGGTTTTAGACGTTGTGCAAAGCTGCGTAAAAGCTGCGTTTACGCAGCTCTGAAAAGCTGCGTTTACGCAGCTCTGAAAAGCTGCGTTTACGCAGCTTTAACTTAGAGCTGCGTAAAAGCTGCATTTACGCAGCTCTGAAAAGCTGCGTTTACGCAGCTTTTTCAAAGCTGCGTAAACGCTGCGTTTACGCAGCTTTTACGCAGCTTTTGCGCAGCTCTGACTTAGAGCTGCGTAAAAGCTGCGTTTACGCAGCTTTTCAGAGCTGCGTTTACGCGGCGGTATTGGCACCTGCGTTTACGCAGCTCTGGAAAGCTGCGTTTACGCAGCTTTGCGCAGCTTTTTCAGAGCTGCGTAAAAGCTGCGTTTGCGCAGCTTTTACGCAGCTTTTGCGCAGCTCTGACTTAGAGCTGCGTAAAAGCTGCGTTTACGCAGCTTTTCAGAGCTGCGTTTACGCAGCTTTCACTTAGAGCTGCGTAAAAGCTGCGTTTACGCAGCTTTTCAGAGCTGCGTTTACGCGGCGGTATTGGCACCTGCGTTTACGCAGCTCTGGAAAGCTGCGTTTACGCAGCTTTTACGCAGCTTTTGCGCAGCTTTTACGCAGCTTCTGTTTTTATTTCTTTAAAAGCTGCGTTTTTTCTAGCCCCAAAAATACGCAGCTTTTGCGCAGGTGCCAATACCGCTGCGTAAACGCAGCTTTTACGCAGCTTGAAAGCTTCGCAGAAGCTGCGTAAAAGCTGGCGATTTTTCCCAAGGGATGACTTCCCATAAAAAACAAAGTTACAGAAAATATGAAAGAAGAAAATGCTGAGAGTATGAATTTCTTATTTCCATCAAAAGCTTTCTGCATTATGGAAATAAAATTGTGTAAATTCCATTACATTTTTTCGTAGTCGTCAATTTCTATGCCCCTGTATCGAAAGATCGGGGGCATATTGTTTTACTTGTGTCTGGCTGTCTGTCTGTTTGTCCGAAAACTTAACATTTGCCTTTTCTCCAAAAGTATTTGACATGCAAAGCTCAAATTGGTATGCAACTTCCTTTCAATGTTCCATGCAATTTGACCTTCCTCAAGGTTATCTGTTAATCCTTATCAACCCTTTACACAAAAACTTAACATTTTAGAAAAATGGCCATTTCGGGGGCATTGGTGGTTCACAAACACATCTTGTTGTCAAATTCTGACAAGTCTAAAACTTTGTGGCTGAGTAACAGGTTAATTAAGAAAGATCCTGCCAGACTGCAAGTCTATTATTTCCCAGGAGCTTCCGTATGTGTCATTGCTTGGAGAGCGTCTAGACTACAATTACTTTAATTTATTTAATATTTTATGTCATTTTTCCATTCCAGAGACAATTAAATCTTTTACGAGCGTCTGTGCTTGCATCTAGAGATCGTGTTGAGAAGTTAAGGTGACAAATTCCATTGTTGGAAATTGCGTCGTAGCCAAGATAACCAGACGGAGAATATATTATAACAATTACTAGTTGGGAGAATTTAGATGTAAGGAGAATTTAGAAATTGGCTTGCACAGTAAGTATCAAATAGGAGACTGCACTTCATTGAACCTTCCATCTTATATTATTCCAAATGATCCAGACTAGAATATTTAAGATTATATTTTAGAGAGAACTAAGAGAGAGATAATTCTCATCAATTAACATTCATTGGTACATTGTACCAAGTTCAAGGTACTTGAAAACTTATTTGAATAAAATTGATGAAAATAAAAATGCAACAATTGGATAAAACATTCTAAATAAGTGCCTGTTTTCCTACAATTTTGATTTTCAAACAATCCTCATCTTATTTCAGTGTTTCAGCATGCCTCTATCGGTACAGCGTGATTTTATTTACACCTTCACAACCAAGGAGCATGAGACATCCCTCACTGTTCCAGTGACAATACCATTCAACCAGCATGCTCGTGACCTGACAGGGAGACTTGTCTTTGAGCACAATCTACCTTGTCATATTGAAGATGGTAAGCTATATTTTTAGCTCCACTGGCCTTCAGGCCAGCGGGCTATTGTCATGGCGTTGTGTCCGTCGTGCGTGCGTGCGTGCGTGCGTGCGTGCGTGCGTGCGTGCGTCCGGTCGTCAACTTTTTCTTTAAAAATCTTCTCCTCAGAAACTACTTGATGGATTTCAATCAAACTTCACAGGAATGATCCTTAGGTAGTCCTCTATCAGATTCCTTCAATTAATTCTGATTGAACCATAAAGTCTGGAGTTATCTGCCCTTGAATTAAAAAATGGCTGTTTTCCTTTGTTTTCACTCTAGCCACTACAAATATTGATCAATCAAAACAAAACTTGGTCAGAATGTTGGTGCTGATAAGATCTTGCCTGAGTGCAATTTTCAGCTTGATCTGAATATTACGTCTTGAGTTATGTGCCCTTGAAATTGGCAAATTTACCATTTTTGACCTTATTTTTACTCAAACAACCATAAATATCCACCAATCAACATAAAACTTTCACATTATCTTACTGGCCATAAGATCTTGTGTTGATGTAATTTTCAGCTTCATATGAATCTTAAATCATGATTTATCTGCCCTTGAATTTGACAAAATTGTTGTTTTCGACTTTGATTTTACACTCTTTACACCCACAAATATTGAATAATCAGGTCAAAACTTAAACAAGATGTAGGTGAAGTTAGGATCTTGCTTTAGTGTGGTTCTTAGCTAGATAGGAATATAAAATTATCAGTTATATGCCTTTCAATTTGACAAAATTGCTAATTGTGACTTTTTTTAACTTTAACAGCCAAACTCAAATAAAGACTGTTGCAAAGCTTGGTAACTAATAGATCTTATATGAATGTATTTTCAGCTTTCTAGTTACTTTGTAATTGCTTTAAGAGCAACACATATTGAAAAATCTAGTGAAAACTTGTACTTGATAATTCAAGTAATTCAGGTTTGACAGCCATTTGCATTATTTTTGGAAAAGGGTTTTTCCCAGAATCTATTTTTAGCTCAAAATCTATTTTTAGAAATATGAAATAGTTTGGAGTAATCAATGTTCTGTATATTTAGATCTGTTGGGAAGAAGGAAAATTTTAATTGCTTGTGACATCCTATGCTAGAATGTTCTCCCATTTCCTTTTACCCTTTCTCAAATGGCAAACATGTAATTTTACTTTCTTTGCTTCAAGAGAACCACACATTTTGAACAATCTAGTTTTGTTACTTTCTTTTAGCTCTATGAAACACAAGCATTGAACAATCTAATCAAAACTTGGATTAAATATTACATGAAATTCAGGCCTGTGGAGCGACTCAAGACCTTCAGGTCTTCTAGTTTATTAACCCATTACCACACAGTGACTCTTTTTGACTACCGACAAGATAATGACTTTGGAAAACATTGTGGAAAATGAAGAAAATGCTTGTGACAAGCAATTTCTTCATTTCCCAAAATATTTTCTACACAAAAAGACCAAAAATTGTAAAATTTCATTCAGTTTAAATTGTCGTCTGCAACATCTTTGAATTTGGAGGAGTCTAAAAGTTTGCCGTTTGGTAATCGGTTAAACCAGAGCTATAGGATGGATGATGACTTTTTGAAATGCAATATTTCGTTTAACGTTCATCAAACCCTAAGTTGTGGATACTCATGATTGGAATTGTCTCATCAAGATGTATCAAATGAGTACCCACAAAATTATAGTGTTTGGAGTTGAAGTGACAAAAGACTGTCTTCATTCCCTCTTAGGTGTTGCTCTAATTTTGTATCAACCCTTTCCTAAACAAGACCTGGTTTTGATGTGTCCAATAGGAGACACTTTTGAAAACATTGAAAGAAAAGAAGAAATTGCAGATAATAAGCAATTTACCTCTATATTTTCTGTGTTATTCAAACACATATTTTCTCCATTTAAACATTTCAGTCGTATATTGGGGTCATCTTCCCCGACTGTCTGTATGTATGTCCACTTTTCTTGTCGATGCAACTCCTCCTTAGTTTCAGGCAGGATCTTTTTGAAACTTCGTCAATGTTATCACCTCAATTGGTAGATTGTTATTGGTTATGCCCCCTTAAAACTTAGTCTCTGGGTAGGCATATATTGTGAACATGGCACTCTTGTTCCCATTTGGGAAAGGATTAGTTCCAGTGGAACTGGTCACTTTTATTCGCCTTTTTTTCGATCGCTCATGGAAATTTCTTGGTTTTGTTTAAATTGTTTTGTGCTCACCTATCAGTTTATTTTTATCTAGACCTGACAGAGAAGTTGCAAGAGTTCATTCTACAAGAAACCAACAAACTGAGCGACGACAATGACACAGATATTATAAACAAGTTGAAAAAAGGAGAAATTGACCTGGAGAAACTGGTGGATGCTTGGGACTTGGCATACACCCAGGTATATAAGAACTGTAATCTGTCAAGTACAAATGTAGTTTAATGGTTTCCCAAACATTACCTGCTTTTGATGAAGAAGTTATGTAATACTTTTTTATCCTTGTGTACAGAAGTACATGTATTCCCCACCGGCATTCGATCCTAACCTATTGACCTATTTACATAATAAATTTATGTTTATTTATAGTAACAAGGACCTAAATGAATATTTTTAAGATCAAGGGCCTGTGGTTTTCACTGTAAAAGTACTTTTTCTTGGAATACAAATTTGAAATCCCTCAAAAAAGGACCGGTGATACTTGACTTATAAAGTACTTTTAACCCTTTCCTCAATTGAGCATTGAGCAATAGCTCTTGAATCTTTGATCTTAATGATCTGAAGAAATGGATGAAATCCTGCATTTTCTCCTTTTCCCAAAATACTTGCCATACTTTCATTTGTAAATGCCACACAAAAAGGAACTGACTTTATCATCTGCCAATCTTTTCAGTTTTCACCTGACCAAAATATCTGTTTTCTGGGAAAGGGTCCAGTACAGCTGTTCTAGTTTTTTAGCTCCACTGGCCTTTCAGGCCAGCGGGCTATTGTCATAGCGGTGTGTCCGTCGTGCGTCCGTCCGTGCGTCCATCCGTAAACTTTTTCTTTAAAAATCTTCTCCTCAGAAACTACTGGATGGATTTCAACCAAACTTCACAGGAATGATCCTTGGGTGACCCTCTCTCAGATTCCTACAAATAGTTTGGATTGAATCTGAATAACTTGAGTTATCTGCCCTTGAACGTCAAAAAAAAGCTGGTTTTGACTTTATTTTTACTCTAAAATCTACAAATACTAACCAATCAAGACAAAACTTGGACAGAATATATATAAGCATGATATCCTGCCTGGGGTCAATTTTCAGCTTGATCGGAATTTTACATCATGAGTTATGTGCCCTTGAATTTGACAAAATTTCCATTTTCGACTTTGTTTTCACTCTAATAACCATAATTGTTAACCAATCAAGATGGTATTTGGACTGAATCTTGTTAACAACAAGATCTTGCTTTTGTGTAATTTTCAGGATGATTGCAGTGCTACAATCTGAGTTATGTGCCCTAGAAATTGACAAAATTTCAGTTTTCAACACTTTTTTCACTTTTGTGGCCACATATATAGATTAATACTGACAAAATTTGGACAGACCATAAAATCTTGCTCGAGTTTAATATTCAGCTTGATTATTGTGGTGTTCAAGACATAAATTATCAAGTCAAAATCATATTTTTAGATCAGAATGTCTTTATTTTCATGACCACTATGTTACATGCACAATCGCAACTTCTTGAACTAATTATCATAAAGAAAAACAACCCTTACTGAACTTTAAATTGCTCATATCAAAAGTTACTTCCCTTAGTCTACCACAATTATTAACTCACATATTGAATTATGTGCCCTTGAATTGGCATAATGACAGTTTTCAACTTTATCATCACTCTAAAAATCCCCAAAATATTAGTCAATCATTTACCTTCTTTTCGCTTTGACCACATAATTGCTTCTCTTTACTTTGTTTCTGCTCTAAGAATCACAAGAATTTAAAAATATATCAGTTTAAGCATTTAGATAAATTTGTCAAATTTTTTATAGTAAACCACAAGAAATTCAGGCCTGTGGAGCGACTCAAGACCTTCAGGTCTTTCTAGTTTTTCCATGAATTGAAATATTATCATAATCCTTATCTGTGTTCAATATTTGGATTCTAGTTACTTTTCCTTACTCTCTCCAAAACTGCACAATTTAAGACTAGTCATAATAATTACATGTATTGAAAGGAGATGCAGTAGATAATCAAAGTACTGACAGTACTGTTTGGAAGCAAATTTTTCAAAAATGTAGGCCTGTCCAGGCCCCAGTTTCTCGAAAAAAACTTAAGTATATTCTCATGAGAACATGCTCAACATCAAAGGGATACTCTCCAACGTTGAAGGGTATTCCATTGAAGTTCACTTGGATTTCAAGCAATTTGAGCACTGTGCTCAGATTTGAGAACATACTTAAGTTTTTTCGAGAAACCGGGGCCAGAAATAGAGTAGTTTGATTAGGTACTTTGATTATCCATTTGAATACCTTGAATACTTTGATTCGTAGAGTATTTTGATTAAGTACTTTGATTATCCATAATACCTTGCATACTTTGATTTCATGATGGAGTTGTATTTATTTTTAGCACAACTTCATGCATATTAATCGTTTGTGTAAGCTGAATATATTTCATAGTTCAGTAAACTCGACTGACCCATTTACAAGGAAGGCCATTGGACTAATTCTTTGAACCATAATAAAGCATATTACTACGTTGATCTTTTCATCTCTCAGAGACATGATTCATTGAATGTTTCATTTTCAGTCACACAATTCAATATCTACACATAACTTCAGACTTACATATTGAATATTCGAATGACTGTTACCTCATTAATCTTTGCTTTTGATAGAACTATTTATAGTGAGGAAGACCGGAAGATGTTGTGTGGTATGCAGAGAATGGTAAAGTGCAGAGACGCATGGCTGCTAAGAGAAGCAAATTTGGAAAATTTGCTTCCAAAAATGCTTCTGATGATGATGAACACCCCCCTCCGCCCCAACAACAACTACCAACCCAAAATACCCCCTCTAACAAGAGTATAAAATCCCTTGAGCAATAATATACATGTATTGATATGTTCAATGGTTTCCAGTTTCCATATTGATAGGAAAAGAAACAAGATGTGTTTGTGAAACACCAATGCCCCCGAAATGGCCATTTTTAGCTCGACTTTTTGAAGAAAATGAGAGCTTATACTGTCACCCGGGCGTCGGCGTTGGTGTCAGCGTTGCAACAAAGGTTAAAGTTTTTTCAAACATCAATAGCTTCCATACTTTCAAAGGGATTCAACCCAAACTTGGAATACAATGTACTTATTCACCATCACACCCTCTACCTTACTGTCAGGGCCCATGACCCTGGCTCCACTATATTTGGAGTTATGCCCCCTTTATACTAAGCAACTTAGAAAGTCGAGCGCGCTGTCTTCGGACAGCTCTTGTTCTAAAATATTAAGTTTTCATGTAAAAGCCTGATAAGGGTTAAAACATGACCCTGAAGAAGGTCAAATTGCATGGAACAGATAGATATCATTGAAAGCAAGTTGCATACCAAATTTGAGATTTGTATGTCAAATACTTTTGGAGAAAAGGCAAATGTTAAGTTTTCGGACAGACAGACAGATGGACAGACACACGGAGATACGGACATGAGTAAAACAATAGGCCCCGATCTCTCAATACGGGGGCATAAAAATGCTGTTTTCATTTCTTTCAACATCTTCTTAAACCTTTCCAAAAAAAGACCTCGATTTGACGTCCCTCATAGAAAAGACTTGGGGGAAACATTGAGGCAAAAGAAGAAAATGCTGATGATCAGCATTTTCTCCTTTTGTCTCAATATTTTCCATGCTATATTATACATCCGATTTCTATTTTACATATCTGACATAAATTTTGTTGTCTTCAGCATTTAGATTGGAACAGTTCAAATATTTGTTGTTTTGGAAAGGGCTTAAATGTATGCTTTTTAAAAAGGAAAAAAAATATTTTTCATTCACAGGAGGTGAAAGATTTTGCCAAGCCAGAAGAAATAAGCGAAGAACAGACGTTTTCCGAAGTTTACCACTCCCTGATTCATTCACCCGCTCTTGAAACATTGCTGAACCTTGAGCACACCTACGCCCTCACAATTGATGATCTCATTCAGCAACGTGATAAAGATCTGCAGCATTTGCAAACAAAGTAAGATATCGTCGGTATTATTGCAAAACCTTGTAACCCTAGCTTTAATCAATCCAGAGTTAAGAGGTTTTGCAATAACACCCACGATGTGACCTTGACTTTTGTGGTTTTCAATCATGTCATTAATACGCCCCCAACTTTGTGTGAGCTATATTTTTATTATGCCCCCGATAGGGAGGCATCATAAATTTGACTTGTCCGTCCGTCCGTCTGTCCGTCCGTCTGTCTGTCCATCTGTCCGTCCGTCATTCCGTCCAAAAACTTTAACATTGGCCATAACTTCCTTATTACTTAACATATTCGCTTCATACTTTACCACAACATTCCTTGGTACATTACCTTTCTGTAGGCACATACTTTGGTGACCTTGACCCCTGGATGACCTTGACCTTGAACATAGATTGGCCATAATTTAAAATCAAAGTGGTGTCGGGGGCATTGTCATCTTACAGTGACAGCTCTTGTTTTCTCTTTTTTTGGTCTTATGATTAAATTGGTGAAAGGAATGTCATGGGAAAATATTGAGGCAAAAGAAGAAAATGCTGATTATCAGCATTTTCTCCTTTTGCCTCAATATTTTCTTTGCTAAATTGTACACAAATTTGATCTTCAAAAATGTGCATTTTGTTGTCTGCAGCAGCTTTTAAATTGGACTGTTCTAGAATTTTGTAGTTTGGGAAAGGGTTAACTGCAACTGTTGAAAGTATGAAATATGAAAAGCATTGAAAACATTGAGAGGGAAAAGAAACTGATGATCCCCAGCCTTTTGTCTCAATTTGCTAAACTGTATTAAATGGAGACAACAAAAGCAGTCATTGCTGGAAAAAGGACTTATAGGAAAAGACATCATATCATTGAAAAATCAGGCAACAAATGCTTGGACATAAGCTTTGACACCCATAGAGTGCTGCAGATTTATTGTTAAACAGCTTGCTAATTGGTTAAAAAAGGAGCAAAAAAAAACAGAGAGAGAAAAAAAAAAACAAGTGAGATATCCATTATGATAAAATCATATCTCTGTATCCCAAAATAGATCAATTGAAAAAATAAAAAAAGGAGAGAGAAAAAACATGAATGAATAATAAAGTGTTCAGGTGTGGGAGGAAATATAATATTTTTCCATAGATCCGGGTAAATGACACATTACTTAACCCTTTCCAAAACAAATCCTCTTTTTGATGTCAATATAAATTAAACCTGGCAAAACAATGGGACAAATGAAGTAAATGTTGGAAATCAGCTTTTCTCCTTTTGTCTCAATTAATTTAGGGTAGAATTGACCCTTTCCCAAACAGCACAATTATAAATGAAATATGAAGTAGAAAATGTGTATGTTAAAGCATAGAAAATATTGAGGGAAAAGGAGAAATTGATGATTGTTAGAAATTTCTTTCCTCTCTATGTTTTTACCAAGCGGGGACTTTATGTCCAGTTAGCCAATGTCACAGCCCTAGTGTCAGCGTCGGCGTTGTGTTGCGTCTTCACTCGAAAAAAATCTCTGGCACTATTACGACTTTGACCTTATGGTGACCTTGACTTACTTTTAAAAAAATTTAACCTGGCCTACATCTCATGTACTATTATTGATAGAGCCTTGATATTTCACACATGGATACCTCCTGCCAAAACCTTTCATTTGGTACCATCACCCTTGACTTTGTGACCTAGACCTTTGACCTACTTTCAAAAAACTTTAACCTGGTGATTATCCCATATGCTATCAGAGATAGAACCTTGAAATTTCACACATAGATACCTCATGCTATGACCTTGAGACCATAACCTTTGACCTATAGTGACCTTGACCTTTAACTCTTTTTTGTGACAAGCTCATGTATAGGCGAGCTACGTTGTCGCTGCGGACAAATGTTGTTCCAAGATTCCTGGACCAGGGATGGCAAAACCAGATCTTGATTGGGAAAGGTTATTAGTTCACCTGAGAACAATCTATTAACTTCTCATGAACACCTTTTAATTTTTTTTGTGACAAAAAGCTGCTGTATATTGCAGGCAAGATGAAGAAATGCAAGGGGCCATTAAAATGTTGGAGGGACACTGACGGATGAACAGATAAACCAGATAGCTCAGCTTCACTTCGAGAACTCAGATGATCGAGGGAACTGATTCAATTTGAAAGCCTGCTGCAGATGATAAAAATCGGTGTAGGTAAAGATAGAAATTCAAATTGTGTATTATACAGCACAGAAAATATTGAGACAAAAGGAGAAAATGCTGGTCACCAGCATTTTCTTCTTTTGCCTCAATATTTTCCAAATCCTTTTTTATTTGGGGTGCCAAAAACAACATTGTTTGGGAAAGGACTAAGAGAATGTTTATAAACTTCTCATGGACAACTTTTTATTCTTGTCCTTTACTTTTCAGGCAAGATGAAGAAATGCAAGGGGCCATTAAAAATGTTGGGGGAACACTGACGGACGAACAGATAAACCAGATAGCTCAGCTTCACTTCGAGAACTCGCAGATGATCGAGGGAAAATGGTCAAGCGAAATAAACCTCCAGCAGGAAAATCAGAAACGAGAGTTCAAAGAATGGGTCATGAAAGTGCATGAAGATTCTAAGGGAACTGGCACTCCAAAATACATGTAAGTGACAAGTTTCTTTTCCCTTATAATGATGCTTTATGATACTTCTACAAAGCAATTTCTTCATTTCCCACTATGTTTTCTACTCAGAAAGACCCAAAAGTGTAAAATCTCATGCACAAATTTTGAAATCTGCAAACATCTTTGAACTTTGACTTGTCATAAAAGAAATGCTATCTGTTAATGGACTAAGCATGAAGCAAGTTAATTTACCCTTTCCAAAACAATTCCTGGCTTTAAAGTCTTTATAGAAAGAGCTTTAGAAAGCATGGAAGGAAAAGGAGTAATTTGTAGTCACAAATAACTGTATGGACAACGTTTGAGACAGTTGGTAAATAGTCTCAAATGGTACCATTGTATTTAACAGTTGAATGCTGTTGGTGAAATTTCTCTAGAATGCAGGAGGGTCTATTATAATCATGTTATACTATGTAAGCGGAGGGCTATTGTCCGGGAGGGCAATCGTCCGTTCTCCGGGTTTTGTGGAGTGATAATTTGCTGGACTTATTACATTGCATGCTACTTCAATCCCTGCCTCTCCAGTCTTTCTGATTAGACTATAAGTGCAGGACCTTTCTCCTTATGACTCAGTGTTCTTTGTAACACTATTTTAGGCAATGAGTTTGAGCTGTTACCAGTAACCTCCCAGAAGCAGAAATGAACCACACAATCTAGAATGGAGGTAAGCTTCAATCTATCAATCATTTGAATATTCTTTGTTATATCATTTCAGGCAGAGAGTCAGAGCCATGACCAGTAACCTACCAGAGGCAGAAGAAGAAGAAAGAACCACACAGTCTAGAATGGAGGAGAGCTTTACTATAATTTTAGGTGAGAAAAAATTTACCCTTCAAAAAGATTAAGGAATGTTGAAAGATAAAAAATGCTTATTAAAAAAACATAATTTGTTCTTTGTTATGGTCATCTTTGTGTGGGAAAGAGTGAAATCCTGTATACCTTATAATACAACACAGAGTTTTTGCATTTTCCACTTTCCTAACACCTGTAAGAAGATTTTTTGTCACCATTGTGTGGTAAAAATGCCTTGTACTATGAAAACAGCAGATTCTTTGCAAGCAATAATTATTGCTAATGTAGGGGCAGGAGTAACAAAATTTAATCCTTTTCCAAACGACAAAATTTCGGGGTGGTTCAAATTAAAATGTGCTAAAGAAGACAAAATTCATATTAAAAAGGAAGGTATTGGTGTACAATATTGCACAGAAAATATTGAGACAAAAGGAGAAACTGCTGATTATCAGCAGTTTCTTCTTTTGTCTCAATGTTTTCCAAAGCCTTTTCTATTTGGGACGTCAAAACCAGGTCTTGTTTGGGAAAGGATTAATACAAAATATCTTTTCACATTTCAGGTGCCCAAATGAAGACTACCCACAACCTACGGCTTCTGTGTGCCAGCATTATGGATTTGTGTAGACATAAACCTCATACAGTTGGGTAGGTGACCGTATTTAGGCATTTCTTTGCATCAATAAGGTTTACAATGTATTACTTTTGTTTGTCTTTCTTTTCAATCTTAAAACTTTCATTTTTGTACTGTTTTAGAAAATACATTGTATTTCTTGTTTGGCAGGAGTAAAAAGATTTATACATGCACATTATCATAAGCACTGTTCTTTGGTAGCTAGCTTAAAAAGAACAAGAGCTGTCACTGTAAGATGACAATGCCCCCGACACCGCTTTGATTTTAAATTATGGCCAATCTATGTTCAAGGTCAAGGTCATCCAGGGGTCAAGGTCACCAAAGTATGTGCCTACAGAAAGGTAATGTACATTTTGTACCAAGGAATGTTGTGGTAAAGTATGAAGCGAATATGTTAAGTAATAAGGAAGTTATGGCCAATGTTAAAGTTTTTGGACGGAATGACGGACGGACAGACGGACGGACAGACGGACGGACGGACAAGTCAAATTTATGATGCCTCCCTATCGGGGGCATAAAAAGAATGAGAAGAAATGCTCATCTCGTAATGCTTGTTCATGACATTTAGTTTGGTTTAGTAGCAATGATTTTATGTACACATATTTTAATTTACTTGTATTTCTAGTGGTGTAATGGTTGCCCAACCTCAGAGGTTACAAACAGCCATGTCTCTCTACTCAAGTAATCTAAATGGTCTCATTATGTTAGTGGATAACAGACTTAACTCATACACTGGATGTAAAAGAGGTAGGACATTTTAACTTGCTAGCGAGCCGGGACTTTATGTACTGGGAGCTAATGTCACAGCACTAGTGTCGGCGTCGTGTCCCATCTTCACTTAAAAAACTTTAACCTGGCTCATACCTCAGGCACTATTAGAGATACAGTCTTGATATTCCACACATGGAAACTTCCAACCAAGACTTTTCATTTGGGACAATGACCTTTGACCTTGGAGTATGACCTACTTTTAAAAAACTTTAACCTGGCCTATATGTCATGCACTATTACAGATAGAGTCTTGATACTTCATATATGGATACCTCATGCCATGACATTGACCTTGAGATTACGACCTTTCTGACCTAGTGACCTTGACCTTTGACTCTGTTTTTTTTGTTACCAGCTCTTGTATAGGCGAGCTTCCTTGTCCACAGACAACTCTTGTTTCTTTATATATTAAAATGCACATGCATGTGTTAGAGCATTCTTCTGTTTAATATGTGTCAGAACTTTAACAAAATATGGTAAAAATTAGAAAAAAAGATAAATATAGTCTCAATTTTATTTTGTTTAGTGTCTTGCAAATGTTAAACAAATTTGTAGTCAAATAATCTTTACTTGCTGCTAGATATGTTCCAAAGAATCTTATGGTGAAATCACCCTTTTATATTACTAGTTAAATATTTATTTTGGTCATTTGCTACTTTAAAATAAACATGTTTGATTGGTTGAATGTTTATTGAGGTTTATCTCCTTATCATTAAACATTGATTTAAAACTTTCCAAACCATGTCACTTTTCTTTGAAAATCACGTAACTACAGCTTGTTTAAAGCTGTAGTTACAAGATTTTCAAAGAAAAAGCAACATGCTCCTATACTACCCAAGACTTGGGCCCCAAGTTGTCAAAGTTATGGTTGTGGTTTTCCTATTTCCTGTATTTCAGCGTTTGCAAAGGTGTGTGAAAGTTCTACAGATTTCCACTTTCCCAATCTACACCAACAGTTTACAGCAGTAGAAGAAAAACTGAAACAGGCCAACGAGACGCGGAAAAAAGTCACAGAAGATGGAGATAAAATAAGTTTGAAAAGTACTGGTAGTGCAGGCAGTGGCGATATGCAGGTATGAAAAGCCTCTAGATCTATCTTTACACCCTTTCCCAAAGGACGAAAGTTTATTGTGGTCCAATTTGAAAGCTGCTACAGATGGGAAAAGTCTATTGTTAAACAAAGGACTTGTGTGCACTGTAGCACAGAAAATATTGATTCAAAAGGAGAAAATGCTTGTAATCAGCATTGTCTTATTTTGTCTCGATGTTTTTCCAAGCTTTTCCTATATTTATGATGTCCAAACCAGGTACAAAAATTAATATCAATAGTCTTAATAGAAGAGAAGCTAAAACAGGCTAACAAGACAGAAAAAAGTCACAGAAGAAGGAGATAAAATATCAAAAGATCAGGGGCATCTTGTTGTAGTCGTGTCTGTCTGTCTTTCCCAAAACTTAACAGTGGTCATTTTGAGGGTATGCATGTTTCACAAATACCTCTTGTTTCATCTGTCTCACATATGAATTTAGACCACCCGCAAATTTTGTTGTTTGAAAAAGTGTTCAAGATATATAACTATGCTAAACATTGAATATAATTTTCTGATTTCAGGAAAAAGACAAAAGTTCCAAACTCTACACAGGAGATTTCTACATTACTAGACATTCCAATCTTTCTGAAGTTCACACAGTGTTTCATCTAGTCACAGACGATTCCACACGTAATGAAATATCATCAAGACATGCAGTCATACTTAGTCTCAGAAGTATCATAAAACTATGCTTCAGATATGACATTATGACCCTTACTATTCCCCTGCTGTTGACTCACGAAATGTCGGAGGTAAATTGTCATTCTCTAATATTTTTTCTGCTACATACACAAATCCAAATTTTATCAATGTCCATTCTGTTGTCTGCAACAACTGCCAATCAGGACCACCCTTTCAATGTGTCCTTTGGGAAAGAGTTAAGAAAGCCTATAAAATTTGCACAGCTTGACATAATAAGAGATATACAGTTGCAATTTTAAACTGAAACTAGAATATCACTGAAAGTGATCATACCCCCCAAAAGCGCGGTTTTTGAGCATTTTGAGAAGTTGATTTCATTTGAACTGCGAGCTGATCAATTGGGAAATAGAGCTAACAAAAAATCAACAGACCAAACAACACATGTAAATGTTGCAAAAAATACCAATTTTCAACAAAAAGACATAACTCATTTAACAATCCCCAAGCTCGCCCTGCCATGCCCATATTTTTCAATAAACGAAAAATTCACAACCATGTATTGAAGACAGTCAATCAAGGAACATTCCTGTAAGATTTGGTTCAAATTGCTTTTTGAAAGAATTTTCTCATGATTTCGCTAAGTCTGATAAGCCCTGCCCTGCCATTACCAGATTTTTTGCAAATCAAAAATTCACGAACACATTTTGAAACAAGTTTTGAAAAGGGTCACCCAAGGAACATTTCTGCCAAGTTTGGTAAAAATTGGCCAAGTTGTTGAGGAGGAGAAGTTTTTTGAAGAATTATCTAACGATTTCTCGAAGTCGGATAAGCCCCGCCCTGCCACTCCCACAATTTTTGGCGAATGAAAAAATCATGAGCATACATTGAATATAATCACTAAAGGGTCATTCCTGCCAAGCTTGGTTCAAATTGGCCTGATAATTGATTTTTAAAGATTTTTCACATGATTTCTCTAAGTCTGATAAGCCCCGCCCTGCCACGCCCACAATTTTGACGAATCAAAATTTCACGAATAAGTTTTGAAAAGGGTCACCCAAGAAACATTCCTGCCAAGTTTGGTAAGAATTGGCCCAGTGGTTGAGGAGAAGAAATTTTTTGAAGAATTATCTAACGATTTCTCGAAGTCGGATAAGACCCACCCTGCCACGCCCACATTTTTTGGCGAATGAAAAAATCATGAGCATACATTGAATATAATCACTCAAGGGTCATTCCTGCCAAGTTTGGTTCAAATTGGCCTGATAATTGATTTTTAAAGATTTTTCACATGATTTCTCAAAGTCTGATAAGCCCCGCCCTGCCACGCCCACAATTTTTGACGAATCAAAATTTCACGAACAATTTTGAAAAGGGTCACCCAAGGAACATTCCTGCCAAGTTTGGTAAGAATTGGCCCAGTGGTTGAGGAGGAGAAGTTTTTTGAAGAATTATTTAACGATTTCTCGAAGTCGGATAAGCCCGCCCTGCCACGCCCACATTTTTTGGCGAATGAAAAAATCATGAGCATACATTGAATATAATCACTCAAGGGTCATTCCTGCCAAGTTTTGTTCAAATTGGCATGATAATTGATTTTTAAAGAATTTTCATATGATTTCTCAAAGTCTGATAAGCCCCGCCCTGCCACGCCCACAATTTTTGACGAATCAAAATTTCACGAACAATTTTGAAAAGGGTCACCCAAGGAACATTCCTGCCAAGTTTGGTAAGAATTGGCCCAGTGGTTGAGGAGGAGAAGTTTTTTGAAGAATTATTTAACGATTTCTCGAAGTCGGATAAGCCCGCCCTGCCACGCCCACATTTTTTGGCGAATGAAAAAATCATGAGCATACATTGAATATAATCACTCAAGGGTCATTCCTGCCAAGTTTTGTTCAAATTGGCATGATAATTGATTTTTAAAGAATTTTCACATGATTTCTCTAAGTCCGATAAGCCCCGCCCTGCCACGCCCACAATTTCTGACGAATCAAAATTTCACGAACAAATTTTGAAAAGGGTCACCCAAGAAACATTCCTGCCAAGTTTGGTAAGAATTGGCCCAGTGGTTGAGGAGAAGAAGTTTTTTGAAGAATTATCTAACGATTTCTCGAAGTCGGATAAGCCCCGCCCTGCCACGCCCACATTTTTTGGCGAATGAAAAAATCATGAGCATACATTGAATATAATCACTCAAGGATCATTTCTGCCAAGTTTTGTTCAAATTGGCCTGATAATTGATTTTTAAAGATTTTTCACATGATTTCTCAAAGTCCGATAAGCCCCGCCCTGCCACGCCCACAATTTTTGACGAATCAAAATTTCACGAACAAGTTTTGAAAAGGGTCACCCAAGGAACATTCCTGCCAAGTTTGGTAAGAACTGGCCAAGTGGTTGAGGAGGAGAAGATGTTTAAAGAAAAAACCAACAGACGGACCAACAGACAGACCAACAGACCGACAACCTGACTCCTATATACCCCCCCAAATTGAATTTGGGGGGTATAATTAATTGAAAGTGTAGGATGAGTGGAGCAGCAACATACACTGCTCAAAGAAAATTCAGTCTCTTGATAACTGTTGAAAGGCCATGGACACAGGAGAGGCACAATCAGACGGACACAAATACAGTGCCATCAAAAACCAACCTTGTATTCCATTAATTATTTTGAGCAGTATAATACGATCCTTTTGGCTGACAGCATTTTCTCAGAGAGAATACATGTATGTAAATTATTGTTTCAGGAGATGACTATTCCGTGGTGCATGAAGCGAGCAGAGCTTGTATTTAAGTGTGTGAAGGGGTTTATGATGGAAATGGCAACCTACGGGGGTGGGGATTCTAGAACTATACAGTTCTTGGTACCCCCAGTGAGTATTGCTTCATATGAATATTTTAAGCCAATCAAACTTTTTGGCATATGGTCTGTTGATTTTGAAGATTTCCAGAATTAACGGAATAAATGGACGTCAAAACCTGGTCTTGCCTGAGAAAGGATTAAGATTTTAGAATGTTTCAATTTATTTAACATTTCTGATGATTGGAATTCTGGTACTTTACCCTTGTCCTGCTGTCTTAAAATTTTGTTTTAAACAAACTACCAATTTAAGAGACATTGCAATGAGATAAGCTATAGTTTTTGTCACAATGATGGAGTAGAAAGCAGGCAGTGTAGGCTAAGGTCAGACTGCACGTCTTTGCAGGCTGATCTTAGCCTGTACTGCCTGCCAAAGCTTTTGTCGCAAACAGAAATTGACGTAAACAGCATGAGAAGGGTTAAGGTAGTACACCCCTAATGAGATTAACGCGATGTCAGAATTTTTTGTGGAATGTCATTAATATTTGTTACGTATCCTAACCTATTCAGGTGATGTCATAAACATTTGGTGGTAGAAAGTTCCATCTCTGAATGTTTACGAGGTCACCTAAATTATTCTTACATGGCTTAAATCTCACTTGGGGTGGACTACCTTAACTCTCAATTTTACTCATTTCAGGGTATATCAGAGGAACTATTCAATGACATCAGTAGAATGCTTCCAAACATATTCAGATTATCAAATCCAGTCTATATGGCCAAAACATGATCATGAAATTTAAAGGTGAAACAATTTTTCCAGTTCACAAAAACAAAAAGTTTGATTAACGCTGTTAACAAAGCTAGCCTATGATTGGATGATGGAGGAAATGGTTATCCATCATTTTCTCACTCAATGTCCGTGTTTTTGCAATTACACTGATAATATGAAAAAAGGCAAAGCCTCTGACCGGGGTCAACAGCTGTTATTAAATCAATTAACATAGCATGAGAATTTAGCTTTCGAATTTGTAAGAAATCGTTTAGTTAAGTAAGTCCTACGGTAGAAGTGCCGAGCCCAGATAGCTCTGTAAGTGACGACAGAGTCTTTCAATCCATGAGCCGCGAGTTCGAAGCCCTGCTCAGTGCTCGACCAGTATCCTCTCTGACATCTGAAAAAAGTCCTAAATCTTTCAGCCCTAATCTACGGTTAAGCGCTCTCACGGGTGGTAAACGGAGAAACTAGCTCATAAAAGAGTCAATGGCATTTCGTTGCCTCGTGACATATTGGTACTTCCGGGGTAGTTATATCGAAGGAAAATCGGTAAACAAAGGTAGGTGTCGAGCACATGTTTCTTAAATTAATTCATTTATGACGAGTTTTGGAAAAATACGGCGATGCTGTTATATGAAGATATGGTCCAAGTTTGTTGTGCACAATAATAATATACGTTGTTAGTAAGCAGGGTTTTAAAACAATCATTTTAGCACACATGTTTACCAATCTCCCAAATTATATAGCCAATGATATATCGATATAACATATATTGACTTGCAACTCCCCAAAATACTTAAAATGATAAGAATTTGTATTTTCTAATACGTGAATGTTGAATTCTGGCAAAAATTGGGCGAGTGCAAGTTGCCTCGACGAAAGGTTAGTTGAAATCGAAATTTTACTTTCGATTTGATGATGTTTTTCAATGTTTAAATTAAAACCCTGCTAACTAACACCGTATGTTCTCGTGCACAACACACTTTGTCCATTTCCTCATATTACAGCGTCGCTGGATTTTTCCAAAAATCTCCGAAAAAGAAATAATTTAAGAAAAATGTTCTCGACACCAACTTTTGTATACCGATTTTCCCTCGATACAACTACCCCGAAAGTACCGGTATGTCACGAGGCAGCAAAATACTTTTGACACTTTTTGGAGCTATATTCTCCATTTAACACCCGAGACTCTGGACAGCTTCTGCGACATTACCATATAAGTTGAAAAACGCACACTATACACATATCACATCTGTATCAACAATTATTTTGTCATCAACGGCAACTTTTAAATTGGACAATCCTAAAATTGTGTCGTTCGGGAAAGGGTAAAATTGGACCAAAGATTTAACCCTTACCCTTCGAATTTTGAAAATCCTAGCGGATAAAGCTTAAGAAAATGTGGAGACAAAAGAAATTGCTAATAACTTACATCTCCCTTTTTCTTTTCTTTATAGTATTTATACAGGTCCTATCTTTATCAACAGAGCTCTACTTTGTAATCTATTATAGACTATAGGTGTAAAAAAATCTATGTGTAGCTTGCTTTTTTTAAATGACATTTCACATTTATTTTTCACAAATTTTACTTTTATTTTTATCTGAAAGAGCATATTTTCTGTGAAAATTTTGGAAATTTCAAGCCAAAATATTGCACCGTTTACGAGATATATTTTCTATGCTTAAACTAAACAAATTGTTGTAGAAAACAGTTCAGATTTATATGGAATATGTCATTTCTGTCTCAACTTTAAAAGCATTTTTTCGCTTATCAGTAACAACTTCAAAAAAACTGATAGCACTTCTACGCATTAGAATAACCAATCTTTGCATAAAGACATAGAGCTCTACCAAACAAAAAACTGGAATGTTATGTCCCTCTTTCATCAAGTATTTAAAAACAATGAATTTTGCTTAGATCTACATTTTCCCTCATTTTCAATATTTCCATCTAAATTTTTTTTAACACTACCATTTGTTTGCAAAAGGACCCGCACAATAACGTCGCTTGACGTTCTGATAATGCGCGGGAACGTCAACGTCGCTAGAACGCAGAAAAATTACGTGACGTCATATCGCCTAGATTTATGACGTCACAAGTAAAAAAGTTGACTGGTCCACTGAACTGGCATATTTTTTGGTTACGGAGCTTCAAATAACGAATGCAATTTACACTAAACCAATTCCTAATCTCAACATCTTGGATAAAGGCCGGCAAAAAGACTACCGAGAAATCCGATTGCCGGAAGGAACTCAGAACGAGACTAAGACAGCTCAAGCCAAACTCACAAAGTAAAAAAATCGCTCACATCTATACGCCCACAATACCGTAAGCCGGTGTCAATTCCATTGACCCCGGTATAAAGAATTATTCTAAATAATGTCTACTCTCTGACATTGCAATTTGAAGTCTTGGCATTTATGTATCTTTCTTAGTTTCTTACTGCAACTTTGTCGGAATTTTGCAATGAAATTATTGAGAGAAAAAGGAGAAAATTAAACGCTGTTAACCAGAACAACTTTAAGCATTTCAATGAAAATCATGTACATTTAATTTCTAAATTTGTACTGTGCCATTATAATTGTTTTCCTAGGCTAGCCCTTATTATTTAGGATGTATGTTCAGATTGTGCAATATCATACTGTTATTAAACGCTATGAAATGTGAAGATGCATTTGTTAATTTTGTTTGTGTCAGATTTTATGAAACTTTTGACAATGGTTTAGTAATGTCTTGACAAATTTGCCTTGTCTGCATGAATTCTTTGGCTTCACCATTGCAAAGGTAGAGGCTCTAAAATACCTGAACCTTTTCCCAGGTGAATTACACCTTTCGAAATTGTGGACAAAAAGATGGATTGGTGAAGAGTGCATAAAATGTGCATCTTAAAGCACTGAAAACTTTAGGGAAAAGGAGAAAAAGCTGGTAATTTGGCGTTTTCTCCTTTTACTCCAATTTTTCCGCTGTATCCTCTATCAAGGATGTTAAAACCTGGGATTGTTTGGAATAGCGTTCGGATATCCGCACAAATCAAGATTACGAAAGCCATGTCCGACAAGGATATTTTATCATTTCCAAAACAAGACTTGGTTTTGACGCCCCTAGTAGAAAAACTTAGGAAAACATCAAGATAATGATAATCAGCATTTCTCCTTTAGTCTCAATATTTTCTGTGATATGTTTTACCCAAATCCCTTCTTTGCCAACAACCATTTTGTCATCTGCGACAGCTTTCAAAATGGATCTCCCTAAAATTTTGCCAATTGGAAAAGCGTTCGGATATCCGTACCAATTGAGATTACATGTCCGACCACAAAACCACAAAGGATGCGCTATCTTATATCATTTACGAAACAAGATCTGGTTTTGAAGTCCCTTGTAAAAAATAGATTGGGAAAACATTGAGACAAACGAAGAAATTGCTGATAATCAGCATTATAATCCTTTTGCCTCAATATTTTCTGTACTATATTGTTCCCAAATCCCTTCTTTATCAACAACTATTTTGTTGTCTGCAGCAGCAGCTGTCAAATTGGACCTCTCTAAAATTTTGCCGTTTAGAAAAGGGTTTATCATTTCCAAATCCTAAGAACCAAAGCAGGATGTACTGATTTTACCAGGAAGGACCATCTGTCCCTCAACCGGTTCCGAAAAGACAAAAATTTTACTTGTTTCAATTTTAACATATTCTCAAACAACAAAAAGTTAAGCTTGTCCAAACTGACATAACAGACAATATTTTCAATGTTATAAAATTTTATAATTTTATAACTTTTTGGGAAGAAAACAGTGGGAAATGAAGAAATTTCTTGTCACAAGTAATTTCTTAATTTTCTCTTTGTTTTCCAAAGGTTTTATCATAATTATGGGGCGTCAATATGTGGGAATGGGTTAAAGCTGCTAAAATCGACAAAACGGACATGACAAAGATGTGATTTGTGTGCAATATGATACAGAAAATATTGGGGTAAATGAAGAAAATGCTGATTATCTGCATTTTCTTCGTTTGTCTCAATGATTTGTCAAAGTCTTTTCTATTGGGTATGTCAAAACAAGATTTTGTTTGTCCTTGGTGAAACTGTTCTTGAGTTGGAGCTCAAAAACGAGTCTACAGGATTGGACAGATGGATGGACAGACACAGTAAAACCAATACAACCCCTTCTATTTCCTTGAGGGGGGAAGGGGGAGATTATACAAGACTTTTTTCAAATTGTTCCAGATGACAAGATAAATTTAATTAATGTTACATAGGGCACAGGTAATGTATGTCAATACACGGAGGGAAAGAGTAAATGTTGGTTTGTCAGCTGATAGTTCTTTTTCTTTCAATGATATATGAAGGCTCCTGAATTTCAATATTCATTAATGCAAATGATTATGGAATTGACTTGAAAAGGGTTAAACAATAAATTTTCTTTCTTGAACTGTCATAATTTTTTCGTAGATGACCAAAATTTTAAAAAGGTTCAAATTTAATCCTATCTCGAATAACAAAATTTGAACCTATGTCCAAAGCTCTTGCAGATGACAAAGTTAATCCAATTGTTAGAATGAAAGATCTCTTAGATAGGATTCATCTAGGAAATGATCAACCCTGATTTCAAGCCAGGGGTATACCTTTAAAAGTTAATATTACTTGTCATTTCCACCTATTTTGGAAAAGGACTTGATTCAAAATGGCATACCTTCCTTTCCTTTTCAAAGACAGTTTTCAATGTCGCATTTATCCTTTCTGAACACTTGATAAAATTATTTAAAATAAACTCAACACACATTTCTGATATGCATTAATTAGTACACTATACTATAAAGCCAATTTCCTAATCCTTTACCAAACAATAAAATATACATGTTAAACTGCAGATGTTAAAGTGTCATGCTAAAGATTATTGATTGATTGAATGGTGCTTAATGGCTGGAGCACCTAACCATTAATTCCTGTTGTTTTTTCTCACCATTTCTGCAAAAAAAATCAAAATAAAGCCTCCGGCTGATCGCTAAATTAGATGATTTACATCTATTGGTGAAAGACAATTGACATTAGACAAAGGCATCAAGATCAGCTGATATTAAGTGCAATGCAATCTGATCTTGACCCATGGCAGTTGAGGATTGAAACCCAGAACCCACGATTAAGGGTATTGATAAACTTTCAATTGTGCTATGGCACCAACCCATAATTATTTTTTGCTATATTACTTAAAGTGACATTTCAGAATTATTTTTACATAAATTTTACTTTTATTTTATCTGAAAGAGCATCTTTTCTTATGAATATTCTGAAAATTTCAAGTCAAAATATTGAACCGTTTACGAGAAATTTACACTTTTGTGCTAAAATTAAACAAATTGTTGTGGACAACAGTTTAGATTTATATAGAATTTGTCATTTCTGTCTCAACTTTAAAGGCATATTTTTCGCTTATAAATAACAACTTCAAAAAACTGGTAACATTTCTACGCATTAGAATAAACAATCTGTGCATCAAGACATACTTTTAAAAAATGAAATAATCGTGAAATGTCACTTTAAATTCTGTTTGAGGTTTTTAAAAAACAAAATGTATATACATGTAGATCTAAAATGTATATTTTAATCAATAACTTAGATTGCTTTTATATTATCAACATGTATTAACAATAATTGCTTCTTACAAATCACAATATTGTGGGTATTCATAAAATATAACAATATTATTCAACACCCAATATTTTTTCACCATTATTACCGGTAAACCAAAGAATTATTTGGAATACATTCAAAGAACTGAAGGAAAAGCTGAAACTCGGCATTCCTTGCATTTCCCATAATGTTTTCTGAGCAATTTTAGTTAAAATCACATTCTTTCAAAGTTTGTGTAGATAGAGTAGTATCTTTAATACATAGTTGATCATCAGCAAAGTTCTTGTATTGCAGCAAAGATATTATTGAGAGAAAATGTGAAAAAGGTTGTCAATATTTGCCTCTTTTATTTTCTTTTGATTTTTTTTCAAAGATTTCTTTGAAAATATTTATACAAAATACAAAATATTAATACAAGATTCTGTTTTTGAAAGAGTTACCCTTTTCTAAATAAGCTGTTGTTTTGACAATACTAATAGGAAAGTATGGAGATAAAAGATGGAAATTCCCTCTCCACAATATTTTCTATGCTATATTTTAATCCTTTCCCAAACGACAAAATTTTAGGGTGATCCACTTCATAAACTGCCACAAATGACAAAATGGAAGTTATTAAAGATAGAATTTGTGTAAAATAGGGCATAGAAAATATTGAGACAAAAGGAGAAACTGCTGGTTATCAGCAGTTTCTTCTTTTGATCCAATGTTTTCCCAAGCCTTTTGTATCAGGGACGTCAATACCAGGTCTTGTTTGGGAAAGGCTTAACCTAAAACCTGATGAAAATTTGAACTGTTCCAATTTGAAAGGTGTACAGACAACAATTTCAAGCAAGTAGAATTTTACATTATTTGATCTTTCTAGGTATAAATCATTCGGGAAAATGCAGATTCTGCTTGTCACAAGCAATTAATTCATTTTCTACTATGTTTTCAAAAGTCAATATTTTGTGGGGTGTCGAAAGCATCATTGCATGGGAATCAGTTAATATAGACAAGTGCTTTCTTCATGAGTATACATTTTGCTGTTTGCAGCAAATATCAAATTAGAAGACGTTTTTTATAACTGAAAGGCTGGTAGATCTTCATCAGAATCCCCCACTGTTTCTTCATCTGACCAGTCTGATCTCAGTCTGTCTAAAAACTTCTGTCTTGATAGCCTGGAAGAGCCTTGTGAGTCTTTTGTTCCTGAAGATATTTCATCTGAAAAACATGATGTAAAATTTAACCCCTTTTCCAAACAAGACATGGTCTTGACGTCTCTATGAGAGAAAGCTTGGGAAAACATTGGGGCAAAAGGAGAAAATGTTGTTTCTTCATCTGACCAGTATTATCTGAGTCTGTCTAAAAACTTCTGTCTTGATCTCTAACTTGGGGGGTCTGGGTGAGCTTTGTGAAGCTTTTGTTTCTCAAATTCCTGCATCTGAAAAACAAAGTCGTACACAAGGTAAAGTATAAGTTTATAAATAAGCCATATGATGTCGAAAAATGCCATTTTGGTAAACACCAGTCTGATCAAAATCCATTTTGTTCTCTAATTGTTGCTTCATCACCTGTATCAACTATAATTATATTATCCTGATCAGACTGCTGTTTGACAAAGGCTGATGTTAAAAGCTTTAATACAGCTTTCTCAAACAATATTGCCACATATAAATGTGACAGCTCCCCCGGCAATATTGCAAGTGCATATCGAGGGGTTAGTGCAAAACTATTGTAACTACATTTTGTAAAATTTTACAGGAGAGGGAAAAAACTTCATAACTTTTTTAAAATTTAATGTAATTACTAAATATTTCTACAGGAAGTGTATTGGAACATAAGAATTTCAATCAATATATTTATTTCAACAAAACTTTTGAAAATTTGCTTTTGTTGAACTTTTTTGACTTACAATAGTTTTGCACCAAAAAATATTAATAGTATGCACAAAATGTTGGTGCAAAACTATTGTGACATTCGATTTTAGCTATTTGCTGTAAATACATAAGTGCAAAACTGATGAAATACGACTTATATTTAACACCTTATTATGTGAAGCATAAAAAGGTGAAGAGAATATTGTTGTCTGTATGTCTGTTCATCTGTCTGTCTGTGGACTTAATCATAAAAACTTAACAAATTGTTTTTTCTTTGTCAATCTTTGAAAGTACTAAACTTGTAAAATTTTAATCTATATACATGTAGTTTTTATGCTCACTGAAAAAATCAGGGAGCATGATTGTAGTCGTCACCTTGTCATTCAGTGCTGTCTGTCCGTCCGTCCGTCCTTGTTCATGCGTTCTTCCTTTAATTTGTCCATCCTTCTGCAACTAGATCTCTGCAACCCTTTGACCAAATTTGATGAAACTTCATTTGTGAACTCCCTGGAATATTTTCTGGAAAGCATTAATTTTCATTTCTCAATTTAAAACTGCGTCATGGAAAAAGGGGCCTTAATGTAGAAATTAATTTTTCTCTAATTTCTTTCATCTAGTGATCAGAAGTCAATGGAAATTTGTATTTCAGTGACAAATGAGATGTTCTAGACCACACATTATTCTAATCTAACGACAAAAAACTTTTCATGGGAAAAGGGGGCTCATGCAATGTATGAAAGTTTTGCATCTTTTTCTGTCAGTCTGCCCGAAGCAAATTCTCCACAACCCTTTGACCACATTGGATGAAACTTCAATATAAAATTCCTGGATACTGTCAAGAACTCCTTCTCTCTGATTCTGAATTTGAAACCGTGTCACGGGAATAAGGGCCTTAATGTAGAATTTAGTTTTTCTTTGATTTCTTTTAATCTGATCATTAGAAATAAATAAACTTCTATACTTGAGTATAGCTCATGATAAATGACCTGGCAGAGCATCTCTAGTTAACCCCCCCGGTCCCACTGGCCCTGATTTGATCCCGATTGAAAAAATTTCAAAATCGGCACGAAATCGGATTACTTCGGGAGACTCGTAGTACATCCTGATTCAAATCAGCACTAAATCGTGATCAAAAATAAATCGGGACAAAAATTTCAACATGCGCATATTTTTCTCCCAATCTTGAAAATCGCGGTAAAATCGGTGCAGCTCGTACTAAGTCGTAGTTGTTCGGGTTAGTTAATCAGTGTTATTCGGCGAAAGATTTGGCCTATTTGGCTATACATATTTCGGCGATAAACAACGAATAACGGCGATGCACTATGAATACTCGCATTTCTCGTCGACAAATTACGGCGACGGAACAAACTGGTGTTATAGGAAAATACGCCCCATCTATGGATGGGCCGAAAAAAGTCGGCTCTACTTCGTAGTAAATCGGTGACACCGCGCTCTCCCGAGGCGCTGTGAATATTTTGGAAATCGGGCTCAGTGGGACCGGGGGGGGGGGGGGGGGGTAATAGTTGGCAATGCTCTGCTAGGTCATTTATTGTAAGCTATAATGCATCAGATTGTATACACCACACACTATAACTATGTAGGCCTACAAAAAAAGTGTCATAGAAAAAGGGAATTATGTATGATAGTTTATTCTGATTTTGAAGGTCAAGTGAATTTTTTATATGACAAACATTTATTCGGGGAGCATAACCTGCCTAAATGTCTGCTTGTGTAATTGATGTGCATATTTTGATTCTAAGTCAAGGACGTATTTCATTAAATTCAAGGTCATTTCAAAGTATTTTTTTTTTATCGAAAACCAACAAATGACATTTCTGAATATTATCCTTTATACACCCTTTTCAACACTTAACCTACAACTTAAAGTGACATTTCAGATTTTTTTGTCATAAATTTTACTTTTATTTTCATCTGAAAGAGCATATTTCCTTATGAAAATTCTGAAAATTTCAAGCCAAAATATTGCGCCGTTTACGAGAAATTTATATTTTTGTGTTAAAATTGAACAAATTGTTGTGGACAACAGTTCGGATTTATATGCAATTTATCGATTATGTCTCAACTTTAAATGCATGTTTCTCGCTTATTGGCAACAACTTCAAAAAAACTAATAGTATTTATACTCATTAGAATAACCAATCTTGGCATCAAGACATACTTTAAAAAATTGAAATCGGAATGAAATGTCCCTTTAATAACTGAACTTCCCAGAAAATACTTATATTTTCTTCTAAATTCAATTTTATATATCTAATGCAGACTAGGGCTGAAACAAGCACCTGAGTACCCGCGGGTAGGGTACAAAATTGCTACAACACGGTTACAGATTTATTATCCATTACCCAATGGTTAATTTTGTCTTTAATTTTGTAATGATAATTTAATATATCTAGACAGTCAATAACTTAAGGAATTACAAAAAGAGTGCACATTGTGTTGCCAAGGGTCACATTAGATAGGGGCCGGGACTCATTCTGAAATCCACCAATGGGAACATGCAGGCGAGTTGACTCAGCCAATTTGAATTGTTCTTTTCCTATAAAGGGATTCAGCTATCCAAATTCATGAATTATACATTTGTGGAGGTACCCGCAGTTGTTAGAATAATTATGATCTAAAAAAGCAATTTATGGAATTGCTTGAGTTTTCCGAACATAGTAACAAACATTTCATGCTTGCACAGCGACATAGAAATTATTCCAATGCTGTAATTAATTGTCTATTTTGTTCCTGATTTTCAAACACTTTGACTGATAAAAGTTTGATATACTTTGATTTCTTTTTCAACTTTTATGCCATTGAAATGGAATGCTGATATAATCTTAATGCCTGAAAACTTTAAAACTACATGTATAAAGCTGTCTTTCCAGGGACAATTGATGGAACACTTTCAAATATTTTCAAAAAATGCTATGACATTGGCAAGTTGATAAGTTACATTGGCTTAATTTGATTTCAAAAGCTGCAAACTGATGATATGTAGGCTGACATACATGTACAATGTACCATTTCATATTACAAGAAGACCATGCTGGATCTTAATCGTTCACCTGAACCAAGTTGATATTATCCACAGTTTCAGATCAATAAATATTTTTCGACATTAAGACTGAAACAAACTTATGGTCACCACTCACCAACATTGTTTGTAAGTTTTTTTCTTTATTGGTCACTATTTGTGATTATTTTAGTAAAAACAACAAAGTTGAAAACAGCAAATGTGTTAAATTCAAGAGCAGATAACTCGGTATGTTTTCGTCCAATTATGCTGAAATTCTGATCTCTTCAAGATATTGTAGTCTTCAACACTTTGTACAAGTTTTGTCTAGATTTGTCAATATATAATCTGGTTGATAATGGTGGAGTGAAAAAAAAAAGTCAAAAACGACAATTTTGTCAAATTCAAGGACATATTACTGAGCAACTTCTTGTTCTGTTATGCTGAAAATCATATTCATCCAGAATCATGTGATAATCATTATTATTTATTGTGGTTAGACTTAAAACAAAGTGGAAAACGGCAAATTTGTCAAATTCAAGGGCACATAACTCAAGACTTTCTGGCTGGATCAAGCTGAAAATCAATTTTATACGATAACCTATAGTCATCAAGATTGTAAAGAAGTTTTGTCTTGATTGGTCTATAATTGTAGATGTTACAGTGTAAATAAAGTCAAAAACAGTCAAATACGGCCATCTATCAAATTCAAAGGCACATAACTCATGAATTCCTTTTTTGATCAGTATGAAAATCAAATTCATATGAGTTCTTATAGTCACCTACATTTTGTTCAAGTTTTGTCTTGATTGGTCAAAAATTGTAGAAACTAGAGTGTAAACAAAGACGAAAACAGTCAAAAGCGGCGTTTTGTCAAATTCAAGGGCACATAACTCACGACTTTTTGTTTTGATCAGACTGAAAATTAAAATCATTCGAGATCTTATGGTCCCCAATATGGTGTCCAAGTTTTGTCTTGATTGGTTGATAATTGTAGATGCTAGAGTGTAAACACAGTCGAAAACAGTTGAGTTACAATAGTTTTGCACAAAGGAATTTCTTTCAATTGAGATACAATATTTTTGAAATTCTAAATATCTTTTTAATTATACAGAATTGAAACCCAATGTTAGAACATATGATGTATTCCTTCCTAAAGATTCAGAAAATGCAAAAAAGTGAATTTCTCAAAAATAGGTAGTTACAATAGTTTTGCACTGGGCCCTCGATATAAAAGTACTTGTATGTTTACTTTTTTTCCCAGCATTACTTTCAATATATTCATGGAGTGACCTTGTTTTATTTGTCACAGCTGCTGGTGTACCTTTATGTGTATTTTTTATGTTAAACCTTTCCCAAAACAAAATTTTAGGGTCATGCAATTTTAAACCTGTTGCAAAGATAAAATGAGTGTTAAGTAAGATAAGAATTATGTAAAATATAGCACGGAAAATATTAAGGCAAAAGGAGAAATTGCTGATTATCAGCAATTTCTTCTTTTGTCTCAATGTTTTCCAAAGTCTTTTCTATTAGGGATGCCAAAATAAAGTATTGTTTGGGAAAGTAATGATGTCTGAAAAGTTTGGGAATTAGTGAAGAAAAGGAAGACAATGCTGATAACCAGTACTTTCTCCCTATTCTTCCACCAATATCAAAGAGAATTTCCATGCTGATGATCTGATCTATTCTTGCAAAAGCAATACCTTTGATTTACTATGGGTCAGATTTTTGTTTTTGTTTGGGAAAGGGTTTATTTATGAACATATATGATAATGAGGAAAAATATCTATATCACAAGCTGCTGATCAAATTTTTTTTTTTTCAACCTTTCCTAAACATCAAATTTTAGGTTTGTGCAAACTTAAATGTATCATAGATGCCACGTAAAATCAGGAATTTTATTTGTTACAACATAGAAAATATTGACAGAACACAAATTACAAATCTTTCATTGTTTTCCAAGCTTTTTCTGTTACACTTCAAACAGAAATCAAGCAGTCAGGGCTGGTTATCAGCATTATCTTCTTTTGCTTCGATTTGCTAAGCCTCTGAGACATAAAAACCGGGAGTTGTTTTGGAAAGGGTTTATTAAGTGATCCCAAACCAGTCCCTAAGCAGTTTATTTGGTCAATTTGAAGAAATTGTGGATGGACAGACGGACGGACGACGTTGAGCGACCACAATAGCTTACCTTGAGCACTTTGTGCTCAGGTGAGCTAAAAAAGTATCTATATCACAAGCTGTTGATCAAATCTATATTTTCTTCAACCCATATATAGATATTGACATTTTTTGACTTCCAACAAGATAAAGGCTTAGGAAAACATTTTGGAAAATGAAGAAATTGCTTGAGACAAGCAATTTCTTCATTTCCCTCAATGTTTTCTACCCAAATATATGAAAATATGTAAAATTATTTGCACTTCAAATTGCAGTCTGCAACATCTCTGAATTTACATCAGTCTAAAATTTTGTTTTCTGGTAATGAGTAAATATAGATGTTGATCAGTAAAGAGTTAATTACGGTAACCAGTCCCTGAGCGGTTTATTTGGTCAATGTCCTTCGTTAGTCTGACCTTCACAAATAAAATGTATTACGCAATTTACCTCTACTTAGTCTGTAACATTTATAGGATTAGCTAACAGTCTGCTTAACCCTCTCCCAAATGGGAAAATTTTGGACTGTTCCAAATTGATAGGTATTGCAGACGACATTTACAAGTTGGTGAATTTTTCAGAACCTTTGCATTTTAGTTTTAAAAAACATTGTGGATGATAAAGAAATTGCTTGTCATAAGCAATTTCTTCATTTTCCATGACGTTTTCCCTAAGTCTTTTACTTTCGGGGCATCAAAAAGTGTCACTGTGTGCAAATGGATTAACCCTTTCCAAAACAAGAACTTTGATATTCCTTTGAAAAACAGCATTAGAAAACATTAAATGATAAGATTGATTGATTAGGGTTAAACTTTCAACTGCTATGGTCATATTGCGCCACTGGAGCATCTAACCATTGATTACTGTCATTTCTCAAACCAGCACTACCACATCATTACCATGCCTCTAGCTGCTCACATGGCCACACATAGGTTAACTTTTATCAAACCATTAGTGGAGGAAATTTTGTCTGAAAAGATATTTGGTGCAACTGGGGATCACACCCATGACTTCATGAGTTAAAATCCGAAGCAGGAACTAATGCAGTGTACAGTAAAACATTAGAATTTTGACAGATCTGTATTTTATGAGTCATTAAAGAATGAAATGATAAAGTGGTAAATAACACTTGTTTGCCAGAGCCTTAAATGGTCAATGCCCTTTGATATTCTGGCCTTCAAAAACATTTCTTAGTCTGTAACCTTTATATAGGATTAGTCTGTCTAAAGACTTGTTTGCTTCCTATGACATTTAACACTTTACCAAAACAGTAAAAATTTAGGGTGGTCCATTTTGACAACTGCTGCAGACCTCAAAATGGTTGATGATAAAAGCTAAATAAGTGTATGATATAGAACGGAAAATATTGAGGCAAAATGAGAAAATGCTGATTATCAGCATTTTCTTCTTTTGAATCAATGTTTCCTGAAGTTTTTTCTATATCAGGGACATCAAAACCAGACCCTGTTTTCTCGGAAAAAACTTAGGTACATACTCATGAGAACATGCTCAACTTCAATGGAATACTCTCCAATGTTGAAGGGTATTCGTTTGAAATCAGGTGGATTTCGTGTGATTTGAGCATGGTGCTTAGATTTGAGTCTGAGAACGTGCTCAAGTTTTTTTTGAGAAACCAGGGCCAGGTCTTTCTTTGGAAAGGGTTAGCCCTTTACCTCTAAACCTTATTTCTTTCAAGCCTTATAGGTGCAGTAATGTCAACCCACTTTTCAAAACAATCCCTAGATTTGATATCCCTATTGTAGAATGCCTTGAAAAATATTGAAAAAAGAAGAAAATGCAGATTTCCAGCATTTCTTTAGTTTCCAGTGATGCTATGTATGTACCATAGGTTGTCCTGAAATGGGTTAACACTTTCGAAACAAGACCAAGTTTTGACGTCCCATGTAAAAAAGGCCTGGGAATACGGTTTAATCCCGATTGTCCCACATTTGATTTTATCGATAAAATTTTCGAACAGGTAAGGTGTTGGATAATCCCCCGCCTGGGGCTAAAATATAGCTAGGTTCAAAAATACTGTTCCACAGCGATTTCCTTAAAATTAACTAAGTTGATATGTATTGAATTAAAACTTAGTTTGATGATATTTTCTAGCGAAACAATTTTGTTTTTGTATTTCAAGTGCATGTAGATCTATATATCTCTTGAATTCTGTAAAAGGAACTGAGAGAACTAGAATATCACTGAAAGTGATCATACCCCCCAAAAGCGCAGTTTTTGTGCATATTGAGAAATTGATTTCATTTGAACTGTGAGCTGATCAATTGGGAAATAGAACGAACAAAAAATCAACAGACCAAACAACACATTTAACAATCCCCAACCCCACCCTGCCATGCCCATATTTTTCAATAAACCAACAAGAGGACCCTGAGGGCCCTAAATCGCTCACCTGAGTAATGTTTTAATAATGCCAAATAACTTTGCATATGTTACGCATTGTGGTCCCAGAGAAGAATTTGGCCATGTAATTTAGGAGGAGATGTCGTTTACAAAAATTGATGAGTTTTATGACATTTCCCATTTTCTGATGCCACAGCAACCAGAGTTTTTCATGGATTTCAATTCTTTTAAAAATTTTCATAAGGGGCCACCCAAGGAACATTTCTGCCAAATTTGGTTGATTTTAACCCAGAAGTTAAGGAGGAGATGTCGTTTAAAGAAGTTGTTAAGTTTTTGTGAAATTTTCCATTTTCCGATGCCACGGCAACCAGAGTTTTTTCATGGATTTCAATTCTTTTAGCAATTCTTATAAGGGACTACCCAAGGAACATTTCTGCCAAGTTTGGTTCATTTTAACCCAGAAGTTAAGGAGGAGATGTCGTTTAAAGAAATAGTTGAATTTTTGTGAAATTTCCCATTTTCCAGTGCCACGGCAACCAAAGTTTTTCATGGATTTCAATTCTTTTAGCAATTTTAATAAGGGACTACCCAAGGTACATTTCTGCCAAGTTTGGTTGATTTTGACCCAGAAGTTAAGGAAGAGATGTCGTTTAAAGAAATTGTTGAGCTTTTGTGAAATTTCCCATTTTCCGATGCCATGACAACCAGAGTTTTTCATGGATTTCAATTCTTTTAGCAATTCTTATAAGGGACCACCAAAGGAACATTTCTGCCAAGTTTGGTTGATTTTGACTCAGAAGTTCAGGAGGAGATGTCATTTAAAGAAATTTTTGAGCTTTTGTGAAATTTCCCATTTTCCGATGCCACGGCAACCAGAGTTTTTCATGGATTTCAATTCTTTTAGCAATTTTTATAAAGGACCACTCAAGGAACATTTCTGCCAAGTTTGGTTGATTTTGACCCAGTAGTTTAGGAGGAGATGTCGTTTAAAGAAATTGTTGAGCTTTTGTGAAATTTCCCATTTTCAGATGCCACCGCAACCAGAGTTTTTCATGGATTTCAATTCTTTTAGCAATTTTTATAAAGGACCACCCAAGGAACATTTCTGCCAAGTTTGGTTGATTTTGACCCAGTAGTTTAGGAGGAGATGTCGTTTAAAGAAATTTTTGAGCTTTTGTGAAATTTCCCATTTTCAGATGCCACGGCAACCAGAGTTTTTCATGGATTTCAATTATTTTAGCAATTTTTATAAAGGACCACCCAAGGAACATTTCTGCCAAGTTTGGTTGAATTTGACCCAGTAGTTTAGGAGGAGATGTCGTTTAAAGAAATTTTTGAGCTTTTGTGAAATTTCCCATTTTCAGATGCCACGGCAACCAGAGTTTTTCATGGATTTCAATTATTTTAGCAATTTTTATAAAGGACCACCCAAGGAACATTTCTGCCAAGTTTGGTTGATTTTGACCCAGTAGCTTAGGAGGAGATGTCGTTTAAAGAAATTGTTGACGCCGTGACGGACAGACGGACAGACAGACAGACGGACGCCGGACATTGATAGATCACAATACCTCACCTTAGCACTTCGTGCTCAGGTGAGCTAAAAACTCACAACCATGCATTGAAGACAGTCAATCAAGTTTGAGTTTGAGTTTATTGGGGTTTTACGCCGTTTTCAACTACCAGGGTCATATCGCGGCGGCTGGAGCACCTAACCGTGGGTTCCTGGTATTTCTCGCACCAGTACAACCACAATATCCAAACCGAGCCTCCAGCTGCTCTCTCACATAGATGATTCACATCCATTGGTGAGAGACAAATGACTTTTGTCAAATGTCAGAATGGATACTGGCCGAGCCGGGGTTCGAACTCGAGACCCCTGGATTGACAGACTCCGACGTAACCGACTGAGCTATCCGGGCTCGGCGACAGTCAATCAAGGAACATTCCTGTAGGATTTGGTTCAAATTTACTGTTTAATTGCTTTTTTCTCATGATTTTGTTAAGTATGATAAGCCCTGCCTTGCCATTACCACATTTTTTGCAAATCAAATATTCACAAACAAATTTTGAAATAAGTCCCCCAATGAACATTCCTGCCAATTTTGATAAAAAAAATCCCAGAATAAAAAATTCACGAACAAGTTTCGAAAAGAGTCACCCAACATTCCTGCCAAGTTTGGTAAGAATTGGCTCACTGGTTAAGGAGGAGAAAATTTTTGAAGAATTATCTGACAATTTCTCAAAATCGGATAAGCCCCGCCTTGCCGCGCCCACAATTTTTGACAAATCAAATATTCATGAACATGCATTGAATACAATCACTCAAGGGACATTGGTGCCAACTTAAGTTCAAAATGGTCAAAGCATTGATTTTGAATGATTTTTCACATGATTTCTCCAAGTCTAATAAGCCCTGCCCTGCCACGCCCACCATTTTTGATGTATCGAAAATTCACGAACAAATTTTGAAAAGAGTCACCAAAGGAACAATCCTGCAAAGTTTAGTAAGAATTGGCCTAATGGTTAAGGAGGAGAAGATTTTTGAAGAAGTCAAGTAAGCCTCGCCACGCCCACATTTTTTGACAAATGAAAAAATCATGAACATACATTGAATACAATCACTCAAGGGTCAATCCTGCCAAGTATGGTTCAAATTGGCCTGATAATTGATTTTTTACGATTTTTCACATGATTTCTCTAAGTCCGATAAGCCCAGCCCTGCCGCGCCCACAATTTTTGACGAATCAAAAATTCACGAACAAGTTTTGAAAAGAGTCACCCAAGGAACATTACTGCCAAGTTTGGTAAGAATTGGCTCAGTGGTTAAGGAGGAGAACATTTTTGAAGAATTCTTTCGATTTCCCGAAATCGGATAAGCCCCGCCCTGCCGCGCCCTCATTTTTTGACGAATCAAAAATTCATGAACATGCATTGAATACAATCACTAAAGGGACATTTGAGCCAACTTAAGTTCACAAAGGACGAATAATTGATTTTTAAAAAATGTTCACATGATTTCTCTAAGTCTGATAAGCCCCGCCCTGCCACGCCAACAATTTTTGACGAATCAAAAATTTACGAACAAGTTTTGTCAAGAGTCACCCAAGGAACATTCCTGCCAAGTTTAGTAAGAATTGGCTCTGTGGTTCAGGAGGAGAAGATTTTTGAAGAATTATTTAACAATTTCTTGAAGTCGGATAAGCCCCGCCCTGCCACGCCCTCATTTTTTGACGAATGAAAAAATCATGAATATACATTGAATACAATCACTCAAGGGTCAATCCTGCCAAGTATGGTTCAAATTGGCCTGATAATTGATTTTTAAAGATTTTTATAATTATTTCTCTAAGTCTGATAAGCCCCGCCCTTAGCCACGCCCACAATTTTTTACGAATCAAAAATTCACAAACAAGTTTTGAAAAGGGTCAACCAAGGAACATTCCTGCCAAGTTTGGTAAGAATCGGCTGAGTGGTTGAGGAGGAGAAGATTTTTGAAGAATTATTCAATGATTTCGCGAAGTCTGATAAGCCCCGCCCTGCCACGCCCACATTTTTCACCCAATCAAAAATTCATGAACTTGTGTTGAATACAGTCACTCAAGGGACATTCCTGCCAAGTTTGGTTCAAATTGGCCAGATAACTGATTTTTAAAGATTTTTATAATTATTTCTCTAAGTCTGATAAGCCCCGCCCTTAGCCACGCCCGAAATTTTTGACGAATCAAAAATTCACGAACAAGTTTTGAAAAGGGTCACCCAAGGAACATTCCTGCCAAGTTTGGTAAGAATCGGCTAAGTGGTTGAGGAGGAGAAGATTTTTGAAGAATTATTCAATGATTTTGCGAAGTCTGATAAGCCCCGCCCTGCCACGCCCACATTTTTCACCCAATCAAAAATTCATGAACATGTGTTGAATACAGTCACTCAAGGGACATTCCTGCCAAGTTTGCTTTAAATTGGCCAGATAATTGATTTTTAAATATTTTTCATATGATTTCTCTAAGTCCGATAAGCCCCGCCCTGCCACGCCCACAATTTTTGACGAATCAAAAATTCACGAACAAGTTTTGAAAAGGGTCACCCAAGGAACATTCCTGCCAAGTTTGGTAACAATCGGCTGAGTGCTTGAGGAGAAGAAGATTTTTGAAGAATTATTCAATGATTTCGGGAAGTCTGTTAAGCCCCGCCCTGCCACGCCCACATTTTTCACCCAATCAAAAATTCATGAACATGTGTTGAATACAGTCACTCAAGGGACATTCCTGCCAAGTTAGCTTTAAATTGGCCAGATAATTGATTTTTAAATATTTTTCATATGATTTCTCTAAGTCCGATAAGCCCCGCCCTGCCACGCCCACAATTTTTGACGAATCAAAAATTCACGAACAAGTTTTGAAAAGGGTCACCCAAGGAACATTCCTGCCAAATTTGGTAAGAATCAGCTAAGTGGTTGAGGAGGAGAAGATTTTTGAAGAATTATTCAATGATTTCGCGAAGTCTGTTAAGCCCCGCCCTGCCACGCCCACATTTTTCACCCAATCAAAAATTCATGAACATGTGTTGAATACAGTCACTCAAGGGACATTCCTGCCAAGTTAGCTTTAAATTGGCCAGATAATTGATTTTTAAATATTTTTCATATGATTTCTCTAAGTCCGATAAGCCCCGCCCTGCCACGCCCACAATTTTTGACGAATCAAAAATTCACGAACAAGTTTTGAAAAGGGTCACCCAAGGAACATTCCTGCCAAATTTGGTAAGAATCAGCTACGTGGTTGAGGAGGAGAAGATTTTTGAAGAATTATTCAATGATTTCGCGAAGTCTGATAAGCCCCGCCCTGCCATGCCCACATTTTTCACCCAATCAAAAATTCATGAACATGTGTTGAATACAGTCACTCAAGGGACATTCCTGCCAAGTTAGCTTTAAATTGGCCAGATAATTGATTTTTAAATATTTTTCATATGATTTCTCTAAGTCCGATAAGCCCCGCCCTGCCACGCCCACAATTTTTGACGAATCAAAAATTCACGAACAAGTTTTCAAAAGGGTCACCCAAGGAACATTTCTGCCAAGTTTGGTAAGAATCGGCTGAGTGGTTGAGGAGGAGAAGATTTTTGAAGAAAAACCAACAGACAGACAGACCAACAGACAGACCAACAGACAGACAGACCGACAAGCTGACTCCTATATACCCCCCAAATTGAATTTGGGGGGTATAATAAAATGTATTGTGTTGTACTTAAAAAGGGGGTTCTTAAAAAGGCTAAATTGTGAGCCACATTTTTTCCTTCATTCACAATGTTTCACTATTTTTCTATAAAAGTTCAAATATGGAAATAGTCTAGGAGGTAGATGAGGTTTAATTGCGGTAAAAGCACCATACAACTTTTAGACTGATTCTTGTAGCAAATTGTCTCAGGAGTTCGAAAATGCGCGTCTGACGCGCATCCGCCTAGATATAAGGGGAGAAAATTGAGGTTAAAGTTGTCTGCCCTTGGATTTTTAAGCCAAAAATGGAAATCTTACTAGGCATTTCTTTCAAGGCATTGAGTTATTACAAATGGTTTAAAGTTGGTAAATATATGCATATATCATCTCCATACATATTTTGATGATGTTTAATGAATGTTTTTGATCCATAAAAATCCAAGATGGCCGCCAGAATGTCTATTTTTAGTAACAAAAAGGTGTTTTTTTAAAAACAAGATTTTTTCTGTGATGCATAATACGCCGATATGAATTTTTATGCATGTGTTTACTAAATAAAAACTAGGAAATTGTCTCAGGAGTTCGGAAAAGCGCATCTGACGCGCATCCGCCTAGATATAAGGGGAGAAAATTGAGGTTAAAGTTGTCTGCCCTTGGATTTTAAGCCAAAATGGAAATCTAGCTAGGCATTACTTTTAAAGCATCGATTTATTACAAATGGTTTTTTATTGGAAAATATATGCACAATTCATCTCCATACATACTTTAAAGATGTTTCATAAAAGTTTTTGATTCATAAAAATCCAAGATGGCTGTCAGAATGTCTATTTTTAGTAACAAAAGGGTCTTTTTTTGTAATAGGCCCTAAGCTTTTTTTCTGGGACGCATGTATGTTGATATGAATTTTTATGCGCGAATTTAATAAATATTAACCAATTGAAACTTAGCAAATTAGGAAAAATAAAGTTTTGGATACATGGTTTATACAAATTTTTGAAGAAACAATTCAAGGACTTTTTAAGGGTTTTTTAAGGACTCAACATTAAAATTCAAGGGCTACTTACATTCAACAATCTAAGCCCAAACATAGTTTGTATATCGGTTCTCATACACTTTAAACCATTACTATGAAAATCATATTGCAAAAAATAAGACTTATTTATTAGGGGTACTTGATGAGGATTTGGTGGGCAATCATCATCTCATTAGTATCAACATCATCAATTTCATTGTCTGTTTTTGAATTTTCTGCATATACATGTATGTTAAAAGACGAGTGAATATCATTTACGAAGAAAACAATTATTGAGAAATAGAATTCAAGGGTTTTTAAGGGCTCAGACTCGCTTTTTAAGGGTTTTACAAGGCTCACATCCATTTTCAAGGGTTTTATAAGGCCAAGATCAAATTCAAGGGTTTTTCAAGACCTGTGCGAACCATGGGATAGTAATGAAACGGATTTTTAAGCTTAAATTGCATTTTCATGTCCTGAGAATTTTGCGAAAAGCATTTCGATGCATTCCTTTTAAGGCATTGATTCATTACAATTGGCATTTAATTGCAAAAATATGCACATATCATTCCCATTCATATTTCAATCATGTTTAATGAAAGTTTTTTATCCATAAAAATCCAAGATGACCGCCATAATATCTATTTTTGGTAACAAAAACATCTTTTTTGAAATAAGATTTTTTCTGAGACACATCATTATATATGCTATAATTTGAATTTTTATGAATGTATTTGATAAATATTGACTTATTGTAACATATAAAAGTAAGGAAAATAAGTTTTGGATAGAAGGAAAATAAGTTGCGGATAGTGTTCTAAACAAAGTTTTCAGCTTAAATTGCATCTACATAATCCTGAAGATTTTGCCAAAAGTTTTTCGAGCCATAGATTAAACACATTTACAAACAGAGTTATTCTTTTCAATATACGTGTGTGTTAAACATTTTATATGCATTTCACATAATCACTTAGTACGGATACTTATAACCATCATGAATTATGTAAAGCCAACATGAATGCCAAGATGGCCACCATTTTATGAATTCTGTTGTATAAATGGGCTTACTCATGGGAAGTTTTCCTAATCATACAAAATCGCATTTTGTTGATGCAGGTCTGCATGTTATTGCTCCATTCACAATTAGAAACAACAAATTCGAGAAGCAATGAGTCTAATAGAATTCTGTATTTGTTACACACAACCTTGGTATATTACCTTTCCTAGGATGTGGCCCCTATGAAGTTTTAAAATGTACACTGTATCCTATAACCTTTATAACATTATTTCCTTCTGTTTCCCAGGTACACACAATAACTGTTTTAATGCTGTAAAATTTGAAAGACATAGAAGGAGGTCTTAAAACCTTACATCTTGTCCAAAAATCATGACCTGGGGAAGTGAAATCCTTTGATGAATACTAGTATACTTGATTAAAAGCATAAACACGTGTGTCACTTAGACTGTCCGAAGCTAGTTTAAGCCTGTCAACCGCTTCCTATTTTCCTCTAAAACTCCTAAATTTTTGGCACAAGTCCTATATTTTCTAGTACCTCATATACTCCTATATGCAATTCTCCTGTATTTTGAAAATATTTCCTGCATTTTTTGGTAAAAGAAGTATTGTCAATGAATGATAAGATGGTATTTGCTTCTTTATTTCTCAGGTAAGAGGATTTCTGTCTTCCTTCATAGCATTAACATACTGTATAATGTTGAGGCCCCGGTTTCTCGAAAAAAACTGAAGTATATTCTCATGAGAACATGCTCAACTTCAAAGGGATACTCTCCAACGTTGAAGGGTATTCGATTGAAGTTCACGTGGATTTCGTGCGTTTTGAGCACGGTGCTCAGATTTGAGCATGAGTACGTACTTAAGTTTTTCGAGAAACCGGGGCCTGGTGCTTTCGTCTGTTCATCATCACTGATTTGGTTACCTACAAGGTTATTGAATAGGACACATACCTTTAAGGCGTCAATACAGATGATGAGGATCATGATATGATGTATAGTAGCCTACTTTCTGGATTGTGATGCTGTGGAAGGATTACTTTATTAGCTCACCTTAGCATAAAGTGCTGAGGGTGAGGTATCGTGATCACTCGTCATCTGTCGTCTGTCTGTCTGTTCACAAGTAAAAAAACTCTCCTCTCATACCATAAAGTCTAGAGTTTTGAAATTTTGTATGTAGAATCTCATTGTATGAAGGTCCTCTACCAAAATGTTTCAAGTGATTGTGGTACAATGAAATTTAACCATATGTTGTGGGACCTGTATCAGATTTCATATAGACAAAGAAGGAAATCCTGTACAAATCTACTACACTTGAATCGTTTGACCTATGGCTTTGAAATTTGGTCTATGGAATTGTCTTATAGCACCACCTAAAGTACTTCAAATCCTTATGTTATAATGAAGGTTGGCCCTGTGTTGTTAGTATTAGATTACACAAAGAGACAAAAAATCTAGGCTTATTTTTACTCCGGCTTTTGAGGGCTTTCAAATTTGGAGTGCTGAATTGTCTGAAGGCCCTCTGCCAAAATGCTTTTGATTATTGTGCTACAGTTAAATTGGGTCCTATGTTGTTAAATATTATTTTCTAGATATAGACGGAGGAGCAAAATCTCAACAATCTTCTACTCCCTATATGTTTGACCTACAGCTTTGAAATTTGGTTCGTATAATTTTATGGTCTTTAATCAAAATACTTGAAAGTTTTGAGGTGCAATGAAAATTGGCCCTTTGTTGTGAGATATTGTATTACATATAGAGGGCAAGAATGAAATCTTGTACAATCTTCTGACAAACGTTTGCCTGAAATGAAAATTGGCTGGAAGTTGTTGGTCTGGGATGAGGCAGAAGGTATCGGATACATACAATCTCCTCTAAACCTCAGTGTTGTGCGATATATGGCCATCTCAACTTTCTTGTCTAGATTAAACACAAATGCATTAACATACAACAAACTACACTGGGTAAGAATTGTGGGTATAACACAAAGCTGTCTGTGGAATTATGGCTATGGCTGTAAATATATTTCTTTGGCTTAATATGTAATATTTTTAATGAAATTTAAATCCAAAATGGGCCTCTCAGAACGCATTCAAATTGATTCTAAGGACATTTAGATTGTCAAAATTTTCTTAGGGGAGGACATTCATTCCCCTATGTTCAGAGATGATGTCTCCCAGTTGCTCTCCCCCACTTGTACCTCTTGCGCTTGTTTGAATCAGCATTTTCAATGCTGCACCACTTTAAATAATACATTGAAAGCCCATGTGAATGCTTGAGACAAAATACTTTACATAAACTCATATATTTTAACTCAAAATGGGCTAAAAGCTCCAGTTTTTCTTGGAAAATATTCCTATTACAACTCCCTTTTTTTAGAAGACTTGGTTGACAACCTGTAGTTCTTCTAAGCATGTCTCAGTTCTCAATTCCCAGACTTGTTTGATGATACCATGGGATATCACATCAGTTGTTACAGCAACTTCACTGCCACAAGGGGTTCTACAGGACAACCTTATACCGTAGATGAGTCGAAATCATACACAATTTGCTCTAACGAGCAAGGGAAAGCTGGTCCACAGAGTACATCTGGAATATTCCCTGCAACCTGTGTATTTTGTGACTGTCCTGCGAAATTGAAAGGCCAGTTCAAAAAGGAATATCCATGGAAATGTGAAACTGAAGATGCAGCAAAAGTCATTATACATGTATATGAATTAGGTGTGATAAAAGATGATAAAAACTAATAGCAAAAATCAGTGACATTGGCATGATAGCAAAAGAAGTCAAGTATCACCAAAGCTGCAAGGAAACCTGCATCATGGCAAGGGTCTGGTTGAGGAAGCCTACTAGTATCTAATGGACAAATCACCTTCGGCTGATGATCATACTGTTAATTTACTAAAGAATCTAATTCAGGAATCACTAGTAGATTGCGATGGGGCTGAATTCTTGGCATCTCTGCACAAACTTTGCATCAGCTTCTCGGATGATGAAGCTCAACATATACAGGTTAGCAGTCTTGGAGTAAAAATCATTAAGTGTTGCCCTGATTTACTACTTTAGGTGTTTAGCGAAGGATTTAGAGAAAGACCTCAAGGATCTGTCTGAACCTGTAACAGTGGAAGACCTTGCCAAATGCCAAGCAGATCCCCCAGGAAATTTAATTAGATTCTTCAATGTGCTTTACACATGGGCAAAGGGTACCCCTAGAGTTTAAAATTGCTAGAGCCTAACCACTCCACAATTTTGTCATTTAGGAAAGGGTTAAATAATAGGGCTGCTTTAAGACTAAAGTAAACCTCCTAAGTAGTAGGTTGTCTCAACAATTGAGCAGTGATCGAAATCAAAACTAGAAGGACTAGCTTTCTCTGGCACATCATAGCGCATTGTGTATGATTTCGACTCATCTACAGTGTTATAGTTAGATTACCCTGTAGAATCCCTTATGGCAGTGAAGTTGCTGTAGCAACTGATGTGATATACCGTGGTATCATCAAACGAGTCTGGGAGAATAATCGAGGCATATTTGGAGGAACTACCTCTGGACAGTCTAATAGACGCATATATTTGTGCTTTTAACCAGGTATTTTCGTCAAATGGTTTCACTTCCCCAGGCCAGAATTTTGGGCCAATGTATAAAGTACAATTCCTTGACATGTTGACCTCCTTTTTGTCTTTAATTTTTGCAGCATTAAATATCCATTATGTTGTGTACCTGGGAAACAGAAAGGTATTATAGTATAAAGGTTATAGGATACTTTTTTCGAAACTCGTACATCCTGGAAAAAGTAATACCGGGTATATTAAGTTTCTGTGTAACAAAACTAGAATTCCACCAGATTCATTGCTTTCCAAATTTGTAATATGTGATTTATGATTGTGATTCAGCCAGATATGAAGCAATAACATGCAGACTTGAATCGACAAAAAAGCCATTTTGTATGATTAGGAAAACTTTCTATGAGTAAGCCCATTTCTACAACAGAATTCATCATGTAATTCTAAATTAACCAAAATGGTGGCCATCTTGGCATCCATATTGGCTTTAGAAATTTTTCCGGCTGGTTATATATATCCGTTTACAATAATTGATTATGCGAAATGCATATTTAATGTATAATACAAGTGCATATTGAAAAGAACAAAACTGTTTGAAAATACCTTTAATCTACCGATCGAAAAGCTTTTCGCAAAATTCTCAGGATTATGAAAATACAATTTGAGCTTAGAATTTGTTTAGAATACTATCCGAAACTTATTTTCCCTTCTTTTCTAAGTTCCAATAAGTTAATATTTATTAAATACATGTACATTCTTAAAGATTCATATTAGCATAATATATATGCGTCCAGAAAAAAAATCTTATTTAAAAAAACAACACCTTTTTGTTACTAAAAATAGACATTCTGGCGGCCATTTTGCATTTTTATGGATCAAAAACATTCATAAAACATCATTAAAATATGTATGGATATAATATGTGCATATATTTGCCAATTAAAAAGCATTTCGAATGAATCAATGCTCTAAAAGAAATGCATCGAAACGCTTTTAGAAAAATTCTCAGGACATGAAAATGCAATTTAAGCTTAAAAATTTGTTTCATATACTATCCAAAACTTATTTTTCCTAATTTGCTAAGTTCCAATTGGTTTATACTTATCAAATATGTGCATAGAATTCATATCAACACACATGCGTCCCAGAAAAAGAACTTATTTAAAAGAAAAGACCCTTTTGTTACTAAAAATAGACATTTTGGCGGCAATCTTGGATTTTTATGGATCAAAAACTTTCATAAAACATCTTTGAAATATGTATGGAGATGAATTGTGCATATATTTCCCAATTAAAGCCCATTTGTAATGAATCGATGTCTTAAAAGAAATGCCTAGTAAGATTTCCATTTTGGCTTAAAAATCAAAGGGTAGACAACTTTGACCTCAATTTTCTCCCCTTATACCTAGGCGGTTGCACGCCAGACGCGCATTTTCGAGCTCCTGGGCAATTTCCTAGTTTTTATTTATTAAACACATGCATAAAAATTCATATCAGCGTATTATGCATCCCAGAAAAAATCTTATTTTAAAAAAAACACCTGTTTGTTACTAAAAATAGACATTCTGGCGGCCATCTTGGATTTTTATGGATCAAAAACATTCATTAAACATCATTAAAATATGTACGGAGATGATATGTGCATATATTTACCAATTTAAACCATTTGTAATAACTCAATGCCTTAAAAGAAATGCCTAGTAAGATTTCCATTTCTGGCTTAAAAATCCAAGGGCAGACAACTTTAACCTAAATTTTCTCCCCTTATATCTAGGCGGATGCGCGTCAGACGCGCATTTTCGAGCTCCTGAGACAATTTGCTACAAGAATCAGTCTAAAAGTTGTATGGTGCTTTTACCGCAATTAAACCTCATCTACCTCCTAGACTAAAATAGATTAACAGCAATTTCACCTTTTCCCATACTATAATAACGGAACTGATCGGTCTTGATAAATGAAAAATAAATGTCATTTTGTAGCATTTTCTCATTTTCCTTACAAGATAGATCACGGAAACATTCATATTAGATGTTTGTTACAAGCAATATCTCCTTTCCCCAAGCTATATCAAAGGGACGAGGTAGGTCAGTGAATAATTAATTGAACAGTTGAAAGAATGACTTATTGGTTTCAAAAAATACACAGTGTAGATTAATTTTCTTGTTTATCATGTTCAACATTTTTGTAACAGTTATAGAATTTATGCAATTTAATCCTTTCTTTACAAACAATGCACTGAACAAAAGCCGAAAATCCGGAAAAATCGACGTTTTCTCCTTTTGTTTCAATATTCTGTGCAAGATTATACAAAGAATTTGCCCCATGATTCTTTTCATAATTCACTGGTAGAAAACGTTAGCCACTATGCTTAGTGACATTTCACAAATATTTTTTCGTAAATTTTACTTTTATTCTTATCTGATAGAGCATATTTCCTTATGAAAATTCAGAAAATTTCAGGCCAAAGTATTGCATCGTTTAAGAAAAATATATATGTTTGTGTTAAAATTAAACAAATTGATGTGGACAGCAGTAACTGTTCAGATGCATATGGAAATCCGAATTTTCCTTTCTGTCTCAACTTCAAACTTTTCGCTTTTCAGCAACAATTTAAAAGAATGATAGCAATTATACGCATTAGAATAAGCAATCTTGGAATCAAGACATACTTTAAAAATGAAATGGGAAATGTTATGTCCCTTTACGATTCCGTAGCAATAACAATCATTTTTTCCACAAAGATGGAAATTGGACATATTAAAGGATGTTGTAGTTATTTTAGTAAAAAATTGACGGGAACGTGTTTTATTTCGAATTTCATCAATTTCAAAATGGACTCAACTCTATTACTGCAATTGAACACCCATAAAAGTTTGCAAAATAATCATTGCAAAAAAGTTCAATACTAAAGTTTTTTTGGTAAATTAATTATCTTAAAAATCAAACATTTCGAAAATAATTAAAGAGGGTTCATGGAACAAATTTTGAACCTAACTGTAATCGCACCTTTACCCTTACCTACCGTTATCCCACAGGTTTAAGGGTATATTGGAAAATCAAATGTGGGACAATCGGGAAGACACCGGGAATACATTGAGGCAAAAGAAGAAAATGCTGGTTATCAGAATTTTCTCCTTATGCCTTCATAGTTTCTGTGCAATAATGTACATAAATTCCACCTTTAATAACATGAACATTGCCATCTGCAACAGCTCTCAAATTGGACCTTTGTAAAATTTTGTTTGGTAAAGGTTAAACAGCATCTTCAGTATGCAAAAAACCCAACTGAACATTAATTTGGAAAAAAAGTGATGATATTCAAAAAGTCCCAATTTTTCACACCTTAACAATACTTGGAAGGTGCCCTTCCTTTACATTTTTTTCCTCCAACTTCATTTCAATAGGGGTTTTCAATTGAAAAATCCCACAAATTGCATCATTGAATTGTTAAAATCATACAACTCTTGATTGAGTAGCAAGCATTGCAGATATTTTTTTTTTCAAAAAGGTAGAAATTATGGAGGGAAAAGGAGAAACTGATGGTCATCAGCATATTCTTTTCCGTGCTTTTTGCAAAGTCTTTTTTATTTTCATCAAAATTATTTTCTGTTTGGGAAAGTGGTAATCCTTCTCATTCTGTCCTCATCAATTTACTGTTGTGACCAAAGCTTTGGCAAGCAGTATAGACTGAGATCAACCTTCACAGACGTGCACATTGATCTAAGCTTACATTGCCTGCTTCCTACTCCAGTATTGTGGCACAAACTGGAGCTAATCTTATTTAAATGTGTCTCCAATTGGTGCATTGCTTAACCCTTTCCCAAATGAGACTTGGTTTTGACATCCATAGAAAATAGGATAGGGAAAACATTGGGGCAAAAAAAGTAATGCTGATAATGAGCATTTTCACATTTTTCCTCAAAATTTCTCTGCAATATTGTACACAAATCATTTCTTTATTACTACATTTTTGTTGTCTGCTTAAATTTTCAAAATGTACCACCATAATTTTTTTTGCTATTTAGTAAAGGGTTAAAACCAAATTTAAAGTCAGCAGGACAAGGGTTAAAGTGCAATCCCTGACTCCAGGTTATTTAGGGGGTTTTCCATACACATGTACATAGTATTTTATTTTCCCTCAAGGACAATGTACTTATTTAGTACAGAGGGATATTAGCCATTTATTAAATAATCCCTTTCACTTCAAATTAACCCTTTCCCAAACAAGACCTGGTTTTGATGTCCTGATTAGAAAAGGCTTGGAAAAAAATTGAGACAAAATAAGAATGTGCTGATAATCAGAATTTTCTCCCTTTGTCTCAATATTTTCTGTTATATATTATTCACAAACTCTACCTTTAGTAACATCTATTTTGTCCTCTGTAACAGCTCTCAAAATGGACCACCCTAAAATTTTGTTGTTTGGTATAAAGTGCACATAATACAAATTTTCATTTGGAGGACTTTCTGTTTCATTGATGAGGGTGTTGCAACTAACAATGTTTTCAAGGAATTTCTTGTTCCAGTACAAACACAACATTCAATATGAATCAGCTGGTGCTCATATCACATATAGTCCAATCATTGATAATTCACCCATTGGTGAGAAATAAATCTTACGTCAAATGAATAAAAGACTACCAGCAAAGCAAGATGGATGGAAGACAGTTGGATCAACAGACTCCAAATCTATCAACAAAGCAATAAGACCTGGGCTTCAGCTCCTCCTTAACCATTAACGCAAATCAAGCCTGATTATGAAAAATATGCTTTGGTTTGCATATGGCAGTGGCTGGAGCACCTAACCATGGATTCCTGTTGTTTCTCATACCAGTACTACCACAACACTCTAACCGAGCCTCCAGCTGCTCCCCCACATAGGTTCACGATATCAAACCATTGATGGGTGACACTTTTGTCAGTAAGGGTATTTGCCGCGGCCAGGTATCTAACCCAGGACCTCTCCAATGAATGGCAGATGTGCTAACAACTGGGCTATGGCAGCAGCCACCCCTAAAAGCAGCACGAAACGACCCTGAATAAGCTGGACATGGATGCATGCTTAACCCTTTGCCAAACAAGACCTGGTTTTGATGTCCCTAACAGAACATGCTTGGGAAAGCATTGAGGGAAAAGATGAAAACCTCAATACTTTCTGGGCTATCATTTACAAAAATACCATCTATATCAACATGTATTTTATTGTCAGTAGAAGATTTTAAGTTGGACTGTCCTACGACTTTTACAGTTTGGGAATGGGTTTACTAGAAAGATCTCAAAGGCTATATGGACCCATTTCCCAGATCTTTGGCTATTATAAATTCTGACTGTTGTCTTATTTTATAATAAGGATATTGCACGATTTAATAGATTTGTTAGTCATTGTCATAAAATTAATGATTAAATCAGTCATGTGAATCAACATCATTTCTAATTATAACATTTCAATTTCATTGATGACAATCAATTAACACTCTATCTAACAACAACATTACATATTCATCCAAAGTGAAATAACTTGCAGACATCAATTGACTTTACAAATTTTTTGGGGGTAAGCTAGAAATTACTGAGAAAATGGAGAACATGCTGGTCACCAGCATTTTCTTCTTTTGGCTCATTTTTGACACTTTTCATGTAAGGGACATCAAAACCCGGTCCCAAAGAGGTAACTATTTCCGTTTTCATACTGCCACTCATTTGTACAGTAATGTGGAGTAAAATTTTGAATTATTGTTTCAAAATTCAAACATAAATGATGAACTTATTCCAGACAAATTGTAAGACACTCAAAAATTCATACCATTGCTTTTCTTCTAAACCCTTGTAACTACAGCTTATTTAGTCAACCCTTTCCCAAACAAGGCTGTGTTTTGACATCCCTAATAGAAAAAGTTTGGAAAAACATTGAGACAAAAAGAAGAAAATGCTGATGATCAGCATTTTCTTCTTTTGCCTCAATTTTTTCCTGTTATACTAGACACAAAATCATACCTCTATTATCATCATTTTTGTTTGAATTGGCTTTCAAATTGGCCCGCCCTAAAATTCTATCATTTGGGAAAGGGTTAAAAGGTTTTGCAAGAAAACAGGGATAAGTGCAGTCTGTGGAGGTATTCACCAACCAGTCTAAATCCCAAAGACATTCTTGTAATGTAATTTAGAACTAGTCAACCTATTTATTTAGAATTGTTGGTGAATACAGCCCCTGATCTTTGATGTACATTGCTATTCAAGATCATTTTAACCCATTACCAGACAGCAAATTTTTAGACTGGCCAAAATTCAAAGATGCTGCAGACAAAAATTTCAAATGAATGGGATTCCACATTTAATGGTCTTTGTGGTTAGAAAATACTCATTATACTGTGGAAAATGAAGAAATTGCTTGTCACAAGCAATTTCTTCTTTTCCATTAATGTTTTCCAAACTTTTATATGGTGAGGTGTCAAAAGGTGTCATTATATGGGATTGGGTTAATATGGGTTGTAAATATCATCTGTATGTTTCTCCTGTTTATAATCCTCAGAATTCTCAAAATTCTGATGATTGGCATCCATATTTTCACTGCCCAATCCCTAAAAGTCCAAACTCTCCAAAGAAAATCCTGTAGAACTGTCTTCTGTGACATTGAATTTTCACATCCATTAGAATCTTGGCTAAAACTTTTCCTAAATGTTTTCTTCTTGGGCCTGGTAAAATTACAATACAATCAATCCGATTGGGCGAGACATTTGTCTCGTCCAATCAGATGGCTTGTAAAGTAATTGTTGGTGAGTATGGCCCATTCTTTGATCTACAATGCTATTCAATATTAATACAATATGGGTTATAAAGTATCACCTGCTTGTTTTTCCTGTTCAGCATCCTCAGAATTCTCAAAATTCTGACATTGGCCGTCCACATTTCCTCCTGTCAGTCCTTGAGATTCCATACTATCCAATGAAAATCCTGTAGAGCTGGCCTGACTAGCATTCTTCTGTGACATTGAATTCTCATGCCTGTTTGTAGTTTGGCTAAATCCTTTGCAAGATGTTCTTTTTGAGCATGGGGAGTTGTTCACACTAGCATTAGCACTCTTCTGTGATATTTCACCAACATTAGAATCTTGGCTATAACTTTTCTGGGATATTTCTTTTGAGCCAGGGGAGGTAACCTTTCTTTTTCTCTTTCTTGGTCTAGCAGATTTACTTCCCTTGTTTGATTGCTGGGATGTATTGTCTTTTATGGTGATATCAGTTTCATCAATTTGGGACTCAAGATTTTGTAGATATAGCTCAAGCTGCTCCTTGGCTTCATCAGCGGGCTGGAGTCCATCTTTATGTCCTACAAATAAAAGAGAAAAAGAGGAATGAGCAAACAATGGAATAATAAGTTGACTTTTTTTCTAAAGCCCCCGCATCCTCTTGCTAAACTTTCAAAAACAATAAAGTAGGTTCCCAAAGGAGCAAATACGACAAAACAGACTTATCTTATAGGGTTTCATGATTCTACCTTGTATACTTGTTGAGTAATCCTGCGGACAAAAATTAAGGATGAAAATCAACAAAGGGTAATAACTCCACAAATATGATTGGTAGAAATACGGTTCTTGTGCACTGCACTTCTCCGTAATGAGATCTAAACACCTATGAAGTTTCATGATTCTACCTTCAATAGTGGTGTATGGACCTACTGACAAACATACTAACACTTACAAAACATTCTAAAGGGGGCATGAAAATGTTGTTCTCCTTTTCCTTCTTAGATTTCTATGTTAAAACTTGCATTTTTTCTTGCTTCAGTAGCTTTATCTTTTCATTTGTGACAGCTGTCAAACTAGACTCATTCTATGTTTTGCTATTTAAAAAAGAAGATGAATTTTCCTCTTAGCTTACCTTTACAGTGTTGTAACACTTTTCCCCATACAAAGTTACTGGACAGATTTCTGTAGTTACCAACAATCAGCAGGTGGTGTTTAGCTCTTGTCAAGGCTACATTGGTTCTCCTGAAACAGCCAAGGAAAATGGAGTAATTTATATGTTGTTTTTAGCTCACCTGAGCACGAAGTGCTCAAGGTGATCTATTGTGATCGCTTTTTGTCCGTCGTCCATCTGTCCGTATGTCCGTCCGTCCGTCTGTCCGTCCGTCCGTCTGTCAACAATTTGGTGTTTACACTCTAGCATCTACAAATATAAGCCAATCTTTACTAAACTTGGTCAAAACATGTATGACCATAAGATCTCGGATGAGTTCGAATTTGGGTCAGATCTGACCAGAAAATCAGGAGTTATCTGCCCTTGAATGTAAAAAATAGCTACTTTTGACATTGTTTACACTCTAGCATCTACAAATATTGACCAATCAATACAAAAGTTGGACACAATGTTGGTGACTATAAGATCTCGAATGAGTGTGATTTTGGGTCAGATCAGACTTGAAAGTCAGGAGTTATCTGCCCTTGAATTTGACAAAATTGTCGTTTTTGGCCGTTTTTGACTTTGTTTACACTATAGCTTCTGCAATTATTGACCAATCAAGACAAAACTTTGACATAATGTTAGTGACTATAAGATCTTGGATGAGTTTGAATTTGGGTCAGATCGGACCAGAAAGTCAGGAGTTATCTGCCCTTGAATTTGACAAAATTGTCGTTTTTGACCGTTTTCGACTTTGTTTACTCTATATCATCTGCAATTATTGACCAATTAAGACAAAACTTTGACATAATGTTAGTGACTATAAGATCTTGGATGAGTTTGAATTTGGGTCAGATCGGATTAGAAAGTCAGGAGTTATCTGCCCTTGAATGTAAAAAATAGCTACTTTTGACATTGTTTACACTCTAGCATCTACAAATATCGACCAATCAATACAAAAGTTGGACACAATGTTGGTGACCATAAGATCTCAAATGAGTAAGATGTTGGGTCAGATCGGACCAGAAAGTCCTAAGTTATGTGTCCTTGAATTTGACAAAATTGTCGTTTTTGACTGTTTTCTTCAACTTTGTTTACACTTTAGCATATACAACTAGAACTGTCGCAAAGCGGACAAATACCCCCCACTAGCGCGTTGTCACTGAAAAAGTGCTAAAGTTCAAAGTGGCATAACTCTGAAACTACTGCCTGGATCAAGATGAAAATTGCAGGTGCACAACTTCATATGATAGGAAACATCCTGCTAAAATTTCAGCAAAATTGGTCAAAAACTGTGGGAGGAGAAGAGGACACAAAATTATGTCCACGGACGGACGGACGGACGGACAGACGGACGGACGGACAGACGGACGGACAGACGGACGGACGGACGGACAACCTGAATCCAGTATACCCCCCCATAACTTTGTTGTGGGGGGTATAATTATTGACCAATCAAGACAAATGTTTAATACAATGTTAGTGACCATAAGATCTTGGATGAGTTTGATTTTGGGTGAGATCGGACCAGAAAGTCTTGAGTTATCTGCTCTTGAATTTGAAAAAAATTGCTGTTTTTGACTGCTTTCGACTTTTTTTACACTATAGCATCTACAATAATTATTGACCAATCAAGACAAAACTTGGACACAATGTTAGTGATCATAAGATCTTGGATGAGTTCGATTTTTGGTCTGATCTGATTAGAAAGTCGTGAGTTATATGCCCTTGAATTTGAAAAAGTGCTGTTTTTGACTGTTTACTCTCTAGCATCTACAATTATTGACCAATCAAGACAAAACTTTGCCACAATGTTAAGGACCATAACATGTCAGATGATTCAATTTTCAGCTTAATTGGTTAAAAAGATGATCATGAGTTATACTGTTATATGCTGTTGAATGTGACAAAATTGACATTTTGACGGTCTTTTACGTTGTTTACACTGTAGCATCTACAAATATTGACCAATTAATTCAAAATTAAGACAAAACTTGTACATAATGCTGATGACCATTAGATCCTGGATGACTTTGAATTTCAGTGTGATCGGATGAGAAAGTCATGAGTTATATGCCCTTGAATTTGACAAAATTGTTGTTATGGACTGTTTTTCAACTTTGTTTACTCTCTGGCATTTACAATTATTGACCAATCAAGACTTACAATTTAATAATGTTGGTGACCATAAGATCTTAGATGACTTTGAATTTCAGTCAGATTGGATGAGAAAGTCGTGAATTACATGCCCTTGAATTTGATAAAATTGCTGTTTTCGACTTTGTTTTTACTCTTAACAACCACAAAATTAATGGTGACCAATCAAGACAAAACTTTGATCTTGGATATAATGGTTAATCACCATAAGATCATGGATGGTTTGAACTTCAGCACAATTAGACAAGCAGTTGCTGAGTTATCTGCTCTTGAAATGGACAAAATTCTCGTTTTTTACTTTGTTTTCACTCTTTACAACCGGATATATTGACCTATGAAGACGAAACAGGAACATAATGTTGATGACCATAAGTTAGTTTTCAGTCTTAATGTCACAAATATTAATTGATTCAAACATTACTGTGGCTCATATCATCTTGGTTCAGGTGAGCGATATAGGACCATCATGGTCCTCTTGTCTAAATTCAAATCATTAGAATTCCCACCGTCTCTACTTCAATCAGAATTCAAATTTGTCAGAAAAAAACAAAATTATTGCAGATTTCTTGCAATTTTTGTGTCACATTCCATGCTGTTTCTGTTTCAACCTATCGAACAGTTTGAGCACAGAAACAAAATGTCTGAAAGACCCAGTCTTTCTACTTCATGGGGAAGGGGTTTTAATTTTGAAAGACTTGAACCAAACAACAAAGTACTAAAGTGGTCAACTTTGAAAGAACATACAAACAAGAACATATTTTGACAGGATTTGTGCATGATGAAGCACAGAAAATATTGTGTCAATAGAAGACAAGAGGACCATGATGGTCCTATATCGCTCACCTGAACCAAAATGATATGAGCCACTGTTTTGTTCAATTCAACTGGTATTTAAGACTGAAAACAAACTTATGGTCAATAACATTGTGTCAAGTTTTGTCTTGATTAGTCACTATTTGAGGTTTTTAGAGTAAAAATTTGAATGGCAGATAACTATTCTGATTATTCTATAATTCATTTATCCAAGATCTTATCGTAATAAACATCATAATCCAAATTTTGTCTTGATTGTTCATTCGAAACAGCAATTTTGTCAGATTTAAGGGCACATGCATGACTGACCACTTTCTCATTTGATTGCAGAAAATTCAGCTCATGCAAGGTCTTACAATCAGCAGCATAGTGCCAAAGTATTGTCTTGGTTGATCAATAATTGTAGATTCTAGAGTGTAAACAGGGTCGAAAACAGTCAAGAACAGCAATTTTGTCAAATTCAAGGGCACATAACTCTTGACTTTCTGGTTCAATCAGACCAAAAATCAAACTTATTTGAGACTTTATGGTCTCCAACATTGTATCTAAGTTTTGTCTTGATTGGTCAATATTTGTAGATTCTAGAGTGTAAACAAGGCTGAAAACAGCAACTTTGTCAAATTCAAGGGCACATAACTCTCGGCTTTCTAAACAGATCTGACTGAAAATCAAACTCATCCGAAATTATATAGTCCCAAACAATGTGTCCAAGTTTTGCCTTGGTTGATCAATAATTGTAGATTCTAGAGTGTAAACAGGGTCGAAAACAGTCAAAAACGGCAATTTTGTCAAATCCAAGGGCACATAACTCCCGACTTTCTGGTTCAATCTAACCAAAAATCAAATTCATTTGAGATCTTATGGTCTCCAACATTGTGTCTAAGTTTTATCTCGATTGATATATAATTGTAGATTCTAGAGTGTAAACAAGGTCAAAAACAGCCGAAAACGGCAATTTTGTCAAATTCAAGGGCACATAACTCTAGTCTTTCTGGTCCGATCAGACTGACAATCAAACTCAACCGAAATCTTATTGTCCCCAACAATGTGTCCAAGTTTTGTCTTGATTGATCAATAATTGTAGATTCTAGAGTGTAAACAAGGTCGAAAACAGTCAAAAACAGCAATTTTGTCAAATTAAAGGGCACATATCTCGTCTTTCTGGTCAGATCAGACTGAAAATTAAACTCATCCGAGATCTTATGGTCTCCAACATTATATCCAAGTTTTGTCCTGATTGATCAATAATTGTAGATGCTAGAGTGTAAACAAAGTCAAAAACAGCATTTTTTGACATTCAAGGGCAGATAACTCAGCACATTCTGGTCCGATCAGGCCCATAATCGAACTCATCCGAGAACTTGTGCCCATACTTACTTTGACCAAGTTTGATCAAGATTGGCCCTCTTTTGTGGATGCTAGAGTGTAAACACCAAATTGTTGACAGACGGACAGACAGACGGACGACGGACATTGAGTGACCACAATAGCTCACCTTGAGCACTTAGTGCTCAGGTGAGCTAAAAATGCTGATTGTTAGCCTTTTCTTTTGCTTCAGTCCTCTCAAAAGCCTTTTCAATGTGTGCCAAAACATTTCGATAGTTGGGAAAGGTTTAAAAAGCTTACTTGTCATTATCAATGAATCCACAAGCTTGTGTTCTCACACATGACAATATGATGACATCTCTCTCGCCACCTTGGAAAGCATCAACAGTAGAAACTTGGACTCCCTTTAGTCTAGGATTATCTCCAGACCTGAAATTATAGACATTTACCTAAACAGATTACAAACTAAAACTTGGCAAGGCCAACCTTGACCTTTGAGGCACAAAAACAAAACAGGGCGTCTCCTTGGGTAAAAGGCAATAACTGTGTAAAGTTTCATGATCCTAGGTCAAATGTTTCTTGAGTAAGAGCATGGAAACGAAAAAGTCTACATACGTACGGATGGATGAACAGAGAGACAGGGTGAAACCAATATAGCTGCGGCAGATCTAGCGTTTCTGTGAATGGAGTTCGAATATACAAATAGTGGGGTTTGTTTTTGTAGTTTTACACAATTTTGATTAAATTTATGTATGAAGAGATCAGGTTAAAGTCTATAGGGGGTTCGTTTTAACCCCCAACCCACCCCAAATCCCCTCTGGATCAGCTACTGTATATCCCACTCTACTTTGTAGGTGGCAGGCCCATAGGAACAGGGGGGTAGGGGGCTAAGCCCCCACAAAGTTGGCCAAAAATGCTGAATTTTCCTTATTTTACACTGAAAATTAAGGGAAATTCCAATTTGGCACACCCATATTCTGATACACAGGCTTTAGCCACCCAAAAATAAAATTACTTCCTACAGGCCTGGGTGGAGGTATAACAAACTTGTTTTTGCAAAGAAAATAATGTGGTGTCTCTCTCCATCTTAGATAGGGTCAGTAGTAGAAAATCTGACAATATTCAGTAAACTCCCAATTTATCTCATAGAATTCATTCATTGAAAGTCATATGGTTAGAAACATACTCAGTTTGAGACTAAAAATTCACAATGAAGCAGTTACACAAGGCAGTAACTTACATAGCAATCAAGTCCACAATTGGCCAATTGTCAATCTAAACCATTGATAAGCCAATGGACGATCAGAAAAATGTTCATCCCCATTGTTTGTCTTAAATTCTTTTTTGCATGTGATATTGTATCGATTTATCGATTGACAATCAAAATAATCGACATGACAATGCCCCCCATTGTTTGTCTTAGATTCTAAGTTGGGCTGAGCGATCTATCGATTGGCTTTTGGTCAATTCTGGACATCTGTAACTTATAAAGGGAAATAACTCCAATTGAACTAGCATCTATGATCTATTCCAGCAGATTGAGTACTTGTAGCATAAACACAACAAAATTAGCGTCCTGCTCATTGTAAAAACTACCTCCGCTCTTACAACTAAATAACTTACGTAGCAATCAAGTCCACAATCCTGGACATCTGTGACTTATAAAGGGTGATAACTCCAATAGAACTAGCATCTATTCCAGCAGATGTGAGCGCTTGTAGCATAAACACAACAAACTGAGCCTCCTGCTCATTGTAAAAACTACCTCCCCTCTCACAATACTCCTGGCCTCGATCTACATCGTAGAAACAAATGGTGGGTAACACATCCTGAAACAGAATAATCATGTTTGTGAAGACATTAGGGCTTGTAACATAAACACAACAAACTGAGCCTCCTGCTCATTGTAAAAACTACCTCCTCTCTCACAACACTCCTGGCCTTGATCTACATCGTAGAAACAAATGGTGGGTAACACATCCTGAAACAGAATAATCATGTTTGTGAAGACATTAGGGCTTGTAGCATAAACACCACAAACTGTGCCTCCTGCTCATTGTAAAAACTACCTCCCCTCTCACAACACTCCTGGCCTCGATCTACATTGTAGAAACAGATGGTGGGTAACACATCCTGAAACAAAATAATTATTAGTTTGTGAAGACGTTAGGGCTTGTAACATAAACACAACAAACTGGGCCTCCTGCTCATTGTAAAAACTCCCTCCTCTCTCACAACACTCCTGGCCTCGATCTACATTGTAGAAACAGATGGTGGGTAACACATCCTGAAACAGAATAATTATGTTTGTGAAGATGTTAGGGCCTGTAACATAAACACAACAAACTGAGCCTCCTGCTCATTGTAAAAACTACCTCCCCTCTCACAACACTCCTGGCCTCGATCTATGTCGTAGAAACAGATGGTGGGTAATACATCCTGAAACAGAATAATTAATAGTTTGTGAAGACGTTAGGACTTGTAACATAAACACAACAAACTGGGCCTCCTGCTCATTGTAAAAACTTCCTCCTCTCTCATAACACTCCTGGCCTCGATCTACATTGTAGAAACAGATCGTTGGTAATACATCCTGGAAAAAAATAATTATGTTTGTGAAGACGTTAGTAGGGCCTGTAACATAAACACAACAAACTGAGCCTCCTGCTCATTGTAAAAACTTCCTCCTCTCTCACAACACTCCTGGCCTCGATCTACATTGTAGAAACAAATGGTGGGTAATACATCCTGAAACAGAATAATTATTAGTTTGTGAAGACGTTAGGGCTTGTAACATAAACACAACAAACTGGGCCGGCCTCCTGCTCATTGTAAAAACTACCTCCTCTCTCACAACACTCCTGGCCTCGATCTACGTTGTAGAAACAGATGGTGGGTAACACATCCTGAAACAAAATAATTATTAGTTTGTGAAGACGTTAGGGCTTGTAACATAAACACAACAAACTGGGCCTCCTGCTCATTGTAAAAACTACCTCCCCTCTCACAACACTCCTGGCCTCGATCTACATTGTAGAAACAGATGGTGGGTAACACATCCTGAAACAGAATAATTAATAGTTTGTGAAGACATTAGGGCTTGTAACATAAACACAACAAACTGAGCCTCCTGCTCATTGTAAAAACTACCTCCCATCTCACAACACTCCTGGCCTCGATCTACATTGTAGAAACAGATGGTGGGTAATACATCCTGAAACAGAATAATTAATAGTTTGTGAAGACGTTAGGACTTGTAACATAAACACAACAAACTGAGCCTCCTGCTCATTGTAAAAACTCCCTCCCCTCTCACAACACTCCTGGCCTCGATCTACATTGTAGAAACAGATCGTTGGTAATACATCCTGAAACAGAATAATTAATAGTTTGTGAAGACATTAGGGCTTGTAACATAAACACAACAAACTGAGCCTCCTGCTCATTGTAAAAACTCCCTCCCCTCTCACAACACTCCTGGCCTCGATCTACGTTGTAGAAACAGATGGTGGGTAATACATCCTGAAACAGAATAATTAATAGTTTGTGAAGACATTAGGGCTTGTAACATAAACACAGCAAACTGAGCCTCCTGCTCATTGTAAAAACTCCCTCCCCTCTCACAACACTCCTGGCCTCGATCTACATTGTAGAAACAGATGGTGGGTAATACATCCTGAAACAGAATAATTAATAGTTTGTGAAGACGTTAGGACTTGTAACATAAACACAACAAACTGGGCCTCCTGCTCATTGTAAAAACTACCTCCCCTCTCACAACACTCCTGGCCTCGATCTACATTGTAGAAACAGATGGTGGGTAATACATCCTGAAACAGAATAATTAATAGTTTGTGAAGACGTTAGGACTTGTAACATAAACACAACAAACTGGGCCTCCTGCTCATTGTAAAAACTTCCTCCTCTCTCATAACACTCCTGGCCTCGATCTACATTGTAGAAACAGATCGTTGGTAATACATCCTGGAAAAAAATAATTATGTTTGTGAAGACGTTAGTAGGGCCTGTAACATAAACACAACAAACTGAGCCTCCTGCTCATTGTAAAAACTACCTCCTCGCTCACAACACTCCTGGCCTCGATCTACATCGTAGAAACAGATCGTTGGTAATACATCCTGGAAAAAAATAATTATGTTTGTGAAGACGTTAGTAGGGCCTGTAACATAAACACAACAAACTGAGCCTCCTGCTCATTGTAAAAACTTCCTCCTCTCTCATAACACTACTGGCCTCGATCTATATCGTAGAAACAGATCGTTGGTAATACATCCTGGAAAAAAATAATTATGTTTGTGAAGACGTTAGTAGGGCCTGTAACATAAACACAACAAACTGAGCCTCCTGCTCATTGTAAAAACTACCTCCTCGCTCACAACACTCCTGACCTTGATCTACATCGTAGAAACAGATCGTTGGTAATACATCCTGGAAAAAAATAATAGTGAAATTAATTCTTTCCAAACAGCAAAAGTTAAAGGCTTGCCACATATACGATTCCGCATCCATATCATGGCCACAGCATGATGTGGATACAAATTTGTATGTGACCAGGCATTTAGATTGATTAAGTTTGAAAGCTGCTGAAGAGAACAAAAAATTATGTTAGCAAAGCAAGGATTTGTATAATGTTAAGCATAGAAAATATTGAGGTAAAAGAAGAAAATGCTGATAACAGCATTTTCTTCTTTTGCCTCAATGTTTTCATGAGCCCTTTCATGGTCTATAAGAGACACCAAACCCAGTTCTTGTTTGGGAATGGGCTAAAAATTACCCCATGAACACAATTATAGCATAAACCCGACAAACTGAGCCTCCTGCTCATTGTAAAAACTACCTCCCCTTTCACAACACTCCTGACCTTGATCTACGTCGTAGAAACAGATGGTGGGTAATACATCCTGAAACAGAATAAACTGAAAATATATCTGAAATGCCATGTCAAGTTCTGCATTTTACCCTTTCCCAAACCTTTCTTTTCTGGACTTCTCTTAATTTATAAATTACAACTTGTTATCAGCATTTTCTTGTTTTCTCTAAATAATTTTCAGAGCTTTTATGACCAATATAATAGTCAGACGGACTTCCTGAGTTGAAAGTCAGGGAGTCCCAGATATTTTTAGGGAGTCTCGGACTCACAGACTCCCCTTAGTGTGGAACCCTGGTAGACTTAAATGTCATTGATTTTCAACGAACAAAGCAGCAAAATCTATTAACCAGTAAAGGTGTGGTGTCCAGGGCTTACCAATTTAACAAGTAGGTAATTAACAACTACAAACCAGTAGTGGATGTCTGTCTGTCTCTGTTACACCATTAAAAAGTATATCCCCATAAAACAGCTGGTTAGATATAGCACTGATCCAGGGATGACATCTGTATTGGGTCCTTAATATGGTGGGAATAGAGCCCTGCAAATAGGAATGCCACATTAATCCATTACCAGGTGGCAAATTTTAGTCTAATCTAATTCAAAGATGATATTTTTAAGTGAATGAAATTTTACATATTTGGTTGATTGATTATTAAATTGAGTTTAATGCCTCTTTCAACACTGAACAGCTATGGTCACATCATCATTGGAGCACCTAACCATGAATTCCTGTCGTCTTCTATCACTAGTGCTTTCATAACATCATATCCCTGCCTCCAGCTGCTTGTCCACAAAGATTTATAAATATCCAACCATTGATGGGAGACATATGTCAGATTAGATATTTTCTGCTGTCAGAGATCAGAAAACAGGACTTCATGAAAAGGAGTTGTGAAAACAATTCCTTCATTTTTCCATAAAATTTTCCAAAGCCCTTTTCTTGTGGGATGTTAAAAATCATCATTTTAAAAGGAATCCATAAATTTACAGCAATTCATTATTTCATATTTCTTTATTAAGTCAATAAGCTTAATCATCTATAGTAAATTATATAAGGTACCATTTTGATCATTCTGTCAAACATTGTTTGGTCTAAGCCTTGGTCATGAGCTGCTTTGGCACCCTCTATTGTTGGATCAAGTTGCTGCAACCAAGAAAGATAAAGAACTCAGTGTTAAGTGCATCAAAGTAATAAATCTGTTATACGAGGGCCGTTCAAATAATTCGTAGACTTTATCTATGGCGTCTATATAGATGAACAAAATTTTAAAATTCAACCAATCTTAGACAAAACAGTTATATGAGAAGAGACTGTGAAAATTTCAACTTTCTATCTTTAACGGTTTGTGTTTAGTTGACTTTTTATAACACCCCCTGACTTCAAAGCGGGGCAGGTGAACAATGATGTCGACGTCAGGTCAAATATTTTACAACGAAAGCAATGTTTCTAGCTCTCAAGCTTTGCAAAATGTTGATAGTTCTTGATTATATGTCCTTTTATCATATACTATGCATTTTGTTTTGAATTTCTAGAGATTAAAATAATCGTTTTCATGATTATTCAATCGTGAATATTGATGATATTCTTACTAGTGCTTTAAACGTGAATAATGCTTATATGCACCCAGCTTTTCTTTGTATCTGCTAAATGACTTAGCCTAGCATAGTTCCTTTCTGTTCCTACCAAAACTCAAAATGTAACTATACAATTGAAAGATTAATGTAAGCGCATATTGCATTTTTTAAAATGAGATTACTTTCATTTTTTATGTGATATTTGTTTTTTCTAGACAAAATGCAGCAAAGCGTTCACATTTGTTTATCAAGCAGCTCAATTGTAATGTTGTTTATTTGAATAATAACATTGAAAATCATACAATAACTTGTCATTCAGTTGGTCAATAGTGGTGCATCAAAGTTCTAAATTTTTCTGATGTTTGAAGAATTGAATGTCATTCAACAGAGTAAAATACAAAAACGAAGACATTCTTTTACCCCTTGCCCCGGTTTAGCAAAAGTGTGTTTCTATAGCAACCCCGCATCGGAATTCTGGTTGCCCAAAACTTGCAAACTTCGTTATTCAGAATAGGGAAGGTTTTTCTACCACATTGTGAAGTTTTATGGGAATGTGTTGTAAAACATGGAAGTTATAACAAAAGTCTACGAATTTTTTGAACAGCCCTCGTACTAGCTTATAAATACTTCAGCATTAGCAAGAAATTATTACTGATTATGAGCAGTCTGATCTTGGTTAACACTTTCTAAAACAGGAACAGTTTAGACATGTCCCATTTGAAAGCTGTTATAGAGGACAAAATGGATTCCAGTTAAGATATAATCTATGTACAATAGAACATAGAAAATATTGAGGCAAAAGGAGCAGATTATCTGCATTTACTTCTTTTGTCTCAATGTTTTGACCAGGGATGACAAAAGCAGGTTTTGCAAAAGGGTTAAATTGGTCTAGTATTGCATGTTTTAAATTTTGTCTACAAAATTATTTTTGGAAGAAATACATACAAAAGACAGAATATTGTATATAATGAGTTCTACGGTTTAAAAGTAGTGTACAGGGTTGTTATAATTTTTTTTGCAAGTATGATAGGCATCAACCTCTAAGCTACACAGAACCATAATTGCTTTGATATTAAATTTATCCCTTCCCAAACAAAACCTGCTTTTGACATAGATATGGCTTGGGAAAGCTTTGACACAAAAGAAGGGAATGTTAATGACCAGAATTGTCTCCTTTTGTCTCAATATTTTACATGCCAAAATATACAACTTTCATGTTCAAGGTAAGACTAATTTTGATGTCTGCTGCTCCTGTCAAATTTGGATCAGTCCAAAATTGTGTCATTTAGTAAATGATTACAAATATTAACCCATTACCAAACGGCAAAATTTACACTTGTCCAAAATCAAAGGTGTTACAGATGACAAAATTTGACATTTTACATTTTTAGGTTTTTCGTCTAGAATACATTGCGGGAAATGAAAAAACTGCTTGTCACAAGCAATTTCTTCATTTTCTACAATGTTTTCCCAAGCCCTTTGCTTTAGAGGAGTCAAAAAGAGTCCCTGGGTGGTAATGGGTTAAAGGTTCATTTTCATTCTTACCTTAGGATCTCCGACCAACAACAGTTTTTGACAACCAAATCTAGCTATAGGCAGTAGAGATGAAGGTTCTGTCATTTGACTGCATTCATCAAGAAATACAACCTGTTCATAAAGAAATATGGCATGAATCTAAATAGTCTGATTCACCAAGTGTATTTATCCTGCCCTACAATGCAGAATTGCAGAAAATCCCATATGAAAAGTGTTATTTCTTTTTTTTTATTTGGTATGACACAAGCCTTTACGCACATGTTCATATTTGGCAAAAAGCCTTACATGCATCAAAGAGTCTTAACCCATTACCAGACAACAAAATTTTGGACTACTCCAAATCCAAAGATGATGCAGACGACAATTTCAAGTGAATATAATTTTATATTTTTTGGTCTTTTTGGGTAGAAAACATTGTTGAAAATGAAGAAATTGCTTGTCACAAGCAATTTCTTCATTTTCTACAATGTTTTACAAAGCTTTCCTATAATGTTTTAGTTCTATCTTGAAGGGCGTCAAAATGCGTCAATGTTTGGGAATGGGTTAGATCTTAGTACACAGAATTTATAAAGAATGCAAAAAAAAGTTACTGAACTTATTACTAAGAAACAGCCCAAGCATGTAAGTTAAATTAACCTGCGCCATTTCAATAAAATTACATAAAATCTTTGTTGTTTGGAAAAGTTACAGCAATATAAAGTTACAAAAACTTACAGGAAACTGCATGTTGCTTAGTGATGGGACAGAACAAGATGCACAAGTCACACCAACCACTCTAACAGCACCAAGCTTCTGTAATAAAAAATATACAAAATATTATGTATGATCAGAAAAACTGTGAGATCAAAACATTTGTATGGTTAAGTACCTAATCACTGTCAAAATCAATCATGTGTGAGAAATTCAGAATTATGCTGATATTGAAATGTATTTGAGGAATTAATATAATTATATTTTTTTCATGCTAGTATGGAAAAAAACAAGAGCCGTCAGAGACGGACAATGCTCCCCGAATAAGGCATTATCACAATAAATGTATGCCATGGAGAGCTAACATAAAGCTAACAAATGTTAAGTCCCCTTCTTCCATGACATATTTTCTATATGCAAATTTCAAATAGTTTATTGTAAAGGGCATCTGATTTGCTACTCAAATATGAAATTTCATCAAATTCTGACCATTAGACAAGGAGAAATTTGAGAAAAAATGTTTTTTTACCTTAAGTCCCCTTTTCCCATGACGAGGCCTGAAATCCAAAATCCGGGAAAAGTACATCGGCATTATGTCATAGGGAGTTCACATGGTAAGTTTCATTTGATTTGGCCCAAGGGTTATGGAGAAATTGCTCCGGACGGACGGACGGATGGACAGACAGACAAAAAGCGACCACAATAGCAGCTCACCTTGAGCACTTTGTGGTCAGGTGAGCTAATAATGACACATTTTGCTTTCTGTGGTGGCCGTTACATTACAGTACCTGTCTCCAGATAGTACTTATAATGTTGATTTATTTTAGCGAAAAAGGGTGATTCTGATAAACGCCCATCCCCCAATTCTGGATTAAAATAATGTACTGTAATCACAGTGTATAGTCCACTGTCCGCACTAACTTCCGCTTGCGAGTAAGGAAACGAGTCGATGTTTAGATTGCAGCCAAAGAAACAGGTAAATGGTTAATTATAAAATGAACAAGAGCCGTCAGAGACGGACAATGCTCCCCGAATAAGGCATTGTCACAATAAATGTATGCTGTGCAGAGCTAAGATTAAGCTAACAAATGTTAAGCCCCCTTTTTCCATGACATATTTTTTATACGCTAATTTCAAATAGTTTATTGTCAAGGGCATCTGATTTGCTACTTAAATATGAAATATCATCAAATTCTGACCATTAGACTAGGAGAAATTAGAGAAAAACTGTATTTTACCTTAAGTCCCCTTTTCCCATGACGAGGCCTCAAATCCAAAAACCGGGAAAAATACATCGGCATTATGTCATAGGGAGTTCACATGGTATGTTTCATTTGATTTGGCCCAAGGGTTATGGAGAAATTGCTTCGGACGGACGGACGGACAGACGGATTGACAGGACGGACGGACAGGACGGACGGATGGACGGACAGACAAAGCGGCGACTATATGCTCTCCCTTCGGGGAGCATAAAAATTAAGGAAATTCTACATGCATGGGCTGTATGTACATAAACTAGCTTATTTACTCAGTTTATCCTTTGAGAAAGGCTACATTTTCAGACAAAATGCGATTGCTCACAATTTTTTTGGGAAAATGCCACATTCATCACATTCATTGATTTCAAACATCGATTTCAAAGCTTTACAACTTATATACGAGCACATACTTTTGATATTTTGAAGATATACCATCTTAGCCCTGGAAAACTAAAGAATAACAGACATGAACGCATTGGTTTAAGATATATCGACTATCTAACATCACTGGTGTTGATGCCTCACTGTACGGTTGCTTGCTCAATCTGTGAAAGCTTTAGTCCGGTTGCATGCGATGTCACTGTACGGTTACATGAGAGCTCAGTAGTATTTTCTTGTCACAAAATCATTATGAAAATAGTTTTTTAAGCAATTATTTTTCATATGAATATTTGAAAATGAGAACCTTTGCATACATTAAAAGAACTGTTTAAAAAAGTTAATTCTAGCTTTGTTAATGGTCAAAATTTCAAAAATGCATTGAAACAATACATTGCATCTATGATTTATATAATTCTCTAGTTACATAGTCTCAATAGAACAGCTTTGAAATAGAACACCAGTTTGATGTTTTTAAATGTTATTTGACAAAAAACCTATATAACTGACTGTGTTTCAGATGATGGATGAATCTTTTGTTATAGATGGGCTAGACGAAATTTCCATGAAGAAGAAGTAGGTAGGAAAAGAAAATTATGGCAGTACTGCTGAGAGACTGAGACACCTAAAAAAGGCGGTAAACCCCATTCATTCAATCTTCATGCTCATTTGTCAGCCTAAAAAACCCAGTCTGTTTCAAAGATCAAACATGAATAAAGATAACCTCTGATCAAAGACCGCAGAATTGTTTTCCCTCTGCAGTTTTTTTCCATAGCTTCGACCGTACGGAGTTCTATTTGGTGATTTTTTATTTGTTTGACATAAACGGATGTTGTATCATAACAACAAAGGTCCATAGCATGATGTACCAATGTGATAAGTGATACTGGGAACTGGGCATCTAGTTTTCAAAATTGTCTCGAATGTGATCATTTGAGCTTCCAGGTGGAATTAAGGCAACAGAATTTTGTTCTAACTACAGAATGAAACCATTGCATGGTACAAATCTAAAAGGCAGTCGAAAACCTTAAAATGAAATACCGGTAGCACATATAAAATTTAGCAAAACTTTTGTTTGTGTTTTTAAAGCCTGTTGAGAAAAGCAAATAAAATCAAAATTACAATCTGGGAGCCAATGAAAATACAGCCATGATTAAACTTACATGTATCCCTTCCCAAAACTACAGAATTACAGACTGTTCAAAATTCAAAGGGGATATATCAGACAGCAAAATTGAAAGTTCTTTGTAATAGAAGGAAAGGTGAAATACAGGTAATCAGCAGTTGTCTTCCTTTTTCTCAATATTTTCCAAATTTTAGGGTGCATCTAAAGGCGTCTGAGTATGCAAATGGATTCAAGCTTGAACTGTTAATTATAAATGTAAAGAGTTGATAAGGGTTGACAGACGACCTTGAGGGAAGTCAAATTGCATGAAACAGATAGATAATATTGAAAGGAAGTTGCATACCAAATTTGAGCTATGTATGTCAAGTACTTTTGGAGAAAAGGCATGTGTTAAGTTTTCGGACAGACAGACGGATGGATGGACAGACAGACAGACAGACTGACACGAGTAAAACATTATACCTTCGATCTTTCCATACAGGGACATACAATGAGTATGACTTCACAAGTAGCTCTTATTTGTTGATAGTCTTCATTTTCAGGTTTTGTTTTTATTGGTCAGGATGTTTAATAATCATTTGGTCTATCAATTCACAAAACTGGTTCGATTCCGAATCACAATAGATGGAATATGTTTCCATGTTTATTCTCAACCTACAAAAAAAGAAATGTTATATTAACCACGTGTTTGTATAGCGCACTCTGTCTCTCATATCAATTCAAGTCCGAATTCAACATGAAATTAACTTCGAAAATATGCAAATTTTGTATAAAAAAGATCATTTAAGATTATGAGGATCATTTTGTAAACAAAATAAAAAATGTTTATATAAATTTTATACAAAATGTTGTATTTATTTTACAACTTTGGGTTATTTACCCACTCCTAACACACTTCAATGCATTGTATATATAAAAATTATATGTATGCAAATTTAGACACTAAAGTCACCATCAATCGCTGTTCAAAACGAAAAATATACAAAATTACACTACATTTTGCTCTCAAGCAACCGTGCATGATTTATGGTTGTGTTCGAAAGCAACCATACTATGAGGTAGCAAGCAACCGTGCAGTGAGCATGCAACACCAGTGACAGTTTTATAGTTGATATTTTTTAAACTGATGTTTTAACACACTGTATCGTGTAATATTTGGGAGCGTAGATGAATATTCTTCAATGTATTAAAAGGATTTGTTCTTATACTAGATATTAAGCGTTGAAATCTTTGTTCGGAGTCAATCAAAATGATGATTTGGAGAAAATTAAGTGAGCAAATGCATTTTCGTCGGAAAATAGAGTTCTTTCCGTAGATATACGCCAGGAGTGATAATTTTTCATATACCTTCCATCATAATACGAGATAAATCCAACACGATTCAATCTAATATTAACTATTTACCTGTTTTTCGGGCTTCAATCTCCTGTTTGACTCGTTTTCTTACTCGCAAGCGGAAGTTAGTGCGTACAGTGGACTATACACTGTGGTAATTATTCTAATAAACACCTGGGCGTTTATCATAAACATGATGGATAGAAAAGTAGTGGGTAGGCGATTATAAAAGCTATTGTAATTTTCTAAGTCAAAATTTTCAAATCAATTGTCAATCCATTGACTCGAAGTTCAGCAAGTGGAATTTGGCAAAGTTTTGTTATAAGGACTGCAAAATAAGATTTTTCGATGAAATTCCTTCATTGCCAACAGATTCAGGGCTGGACATCCTCTTTTTCATTGCTTTTGGAAATGATATTTGGTAACGACTTACTTTATTTTAATCTGGAATCAGGGTATGGGTGTATAATAAAATTGTGCTTGAAACAAACAGAAATTCAGCCGAGATCTGGGGGTGGGTGTTTATTAGAATATGGGCGTTTTTAGAATAATTAGGATAAGTCATAAACAAAAATCATCTCCAAAAGCAACGAAAAAGAGGATGTCCTGCCCTCAATCTGTTTGCAATGAAGGAAACAGCTAATGTGGCTAGAATTATTGTAGACAATATCTAACAACTCTTATTACTGTTTTGACCAAAATCTGTTTTCAGAATCAAAATCTGTTATTGCCAGTAATACCTGAAAGGGAAGTTAGGCAGTATATATCGATAGATAGATAAATGGATACAGAGTATGATATCTGATAGGAAATCAGCTACTGTGGCTAGAATTTTAGTAAACAAGAACTAATCTGGATTCACAATGTGATACGTATCTGATAAGAAATCAGCTACCATGGCTAGAATTTGAGTAAACAAGAACTAACAATTCTTATTGATGTTTTGACAGAAATCTGGATTCAGAGTATAATATCTGATAGGAAATCAGCAACGGTGGTTAGAACTTTAGTTAACAAGGACTAACAACTCTTATTACTGCTTTGATTAAAATCTGGATTCAGAGTATGATATCTAATAGGAAATCAACTACTGTGAATAAGATTTTAGAAGACAAGAACTAATCTGGATTCACAATGTGATACGTATCTGATAGGAAATCAGCTACCATGGCTAGAATTTGAGTAAACAAGAACTAACAATTCTTATTGATGTTTTGACCGAAATCTGGATTCAGAGTATAATATCTGATAGGAAATCAGCAACGGTGGTTAGAACTTAAGTTAACAAGAACTAACAAATCTTATTACTGTTTTGACCAAATTCTGGACTCAGAGTATGATATCTGATAGGAAATCAGCTACTGTGGCTAGAATTTTAGTAAAAAAGAACTAACAACTCCTATTACTGTTTTGACCAAAATCTGTATTCAGAGTATGATATCCAATAGGAAATCAACTACTATGGCTTGAATTTTGGTAAACAAGAACTTACAACTTTTATTACTGTTTTGACTAAAAACTGGATTCAGAGTATGATATCTGATAGGAAATCAACTACAGTAGCTAGAATTTTAGTAAGAAAGAACAAACAACTCCGATTACTGTTTTGACCAAATCTGGATTCAGAATATGATATCTAATAGGAAATCAACTACTGTGGCTTGAATTTTGGTAAACAAGAACTTACAACTCTTATTACTGTTTTGACTAAAATCTCGATTCAGAGTATGATATCTGATATGAAATCAACTACAGTAGCTAAAATTCTAGTAAACAAGTACTAACAACTGTTATTACTGTTTTGACACAAATCTGGATTCAGAGTGTAATATTTGATAGGAAAACAACTTCTGTGGCTAGACCTTTAGAGAACAAGGGCAAATATCTCCTTATTAATGTTTTGACCAAAATCTGGATTCAGAGTATGATATCTGATAAGAAATCACTGACTGTGGCTAGAATTTTAGTTGACAGCAACAAACTGTTTTGACTAAAACCTGGATCCAGAGTATGATATCTGATAGGAAATCAGCTACTGTGATTAGAATTTTAAGTAAACAAGAACTAACAACTCTTATGACTGTTTCGACCAAAATCTGGATTCAGAGTAAGATATCTGATAGAAAATCAGCTACTATGGCAACAATTCTAATAAACAAGAAGTGACAACTCATATTACTGTTTTGACTAAAACCTGGTTTCAAAGCAGGATATCGGATAGGAAATCAGCTATTGTGAATAGAATTTTAGTAGCCAAGAACTAACAACTCTTATTACTCTTTTGACCAAAATCTGGATTCAGAGTATTGTATCTGATAACAAGAGCTGTCCATAAGACAACGCACTCGACTTTTCTAAGTTACTTAACCCAGAATTTCTAAGTCAAAAATGGTTAAAATTCCAGTTAATTAAATGTGAGAGTAATGAATCTTTGCCTACAGGCTAATATTATGGTCAAAAAAGCATGTGCAAAGTTTCAGAGCAATAGCATAAGTAGAAACAGATGTTTGAAAAAACTTTAACCTTTGTTGCAACGCCGACGCCTGGGTGACAGTGTAAGCTCTCATTTTCTTCGAAAAGTCGAGCAAAAAAAATCAACAACTGTGACTAGAATTTTAGCAAACATTTACTTAGAACTATATACTCTAATTACTGTTTTGACCAAAATGTGGATTCAGACTATGTTATCTGATAGGAAATCAGCTACAATGGCTAGAATTTTAGTAACCAAGAATACACAATTCCTATTACTGTTTTGACCAAAATCTGAATTCAGAGTATGATATCTGATAGATAATCAGTTACTGCGGCTAGAATTTTGGTGAACAAGGGCAAACATCTCTTATAACTGTTTTGACCAAATTCTGGATTCAGAGTATGATATCTGAAAGGAAATCAACTACTGTGGCTAGAGTTTTAGCAAACAAGAACCAACAACTCTTATACTGTTTTGACCAAAATCTGGATTCAGAGTATGATATCTGATAGGAAATCAGCTACTGTGGTTAGTATTCTAGTAAACAAGAAATAACAACTCTAATTACTGTTTTGACCAAAATCTGGATTCAGAGTATGATATCGGATAAGAAATCATCTACTGTGGCTATAATTTTAGTGAACAAGGGCAAACATCTCTTATTGTTTTGACCAAAATCTGTATTCAGAGTATGATATCTGATAAGAAATCAGAAACTGCGGCTAGAATTCTAGTAAACCAGTACTAACAACTCTTATTACTGTTTTGACTGAAATCTGGATTCAGAGTATCATATCTGATAGGAAATCAACTGCTGTGGCTAGACTTTTAGTGAACAAGGGCAAATATCTCTTATTACCGCTTTGACCAAAATCTGGATTCAGAGTATGATATCTGATATGAAATCAGCTACAGCAGCTAGAATTCTAGTAAACCAGTACTAACAACTCTTATTACTGTTTTGACCAAAATCTGGATTCAGAGTATGATATCTGATAGGAAATCAACTGCTGTGGCTAGAATTTTAGTGAACAAGGGCAAACATCTCTTATTACTGTTTTGACCAAAATCTGGATTCAGAGTATGATATCTGATAGGAAATCACCTACAGTGGCTAGAATGTTAGTAAACAAGAGGACAATGATGGTCCTATACTGCTCATCTGAACCAAAATGACAAGAGCAACACTTTTGTTCAATTCAATTAATATTTCCTACTTTAAGACTGAAAAAGAACTTATGGCCAATGAGGTTGTGAAAATCAAACTCATCCGAGATCTAAATTATGGTGCCAAACATTGTATCCAAGTTTTGTCTTGATTGATAAATAATTGTAGATTCTAGAGTATAAACAAGGTCGAAAACAGCCAAAAACAGCAATTTTATCAAATTCAAGGGCACATAACTCTTGACTTTCTCATCAGATCAAACTGAAAATCAAACTTTTCCGAGATCTTATAGTCTCCAACATTGTGTCCAAGATCTGTCTTGATTAGTCAATAATTGTAGATTCTAGTGTGTAAACAAAGTCGAAAACAGTAAAAAAACGGCAATTTTGTCAAATTCAAGGGCACATAACTCATGACTTTCTGATCAGATCAGACTGAAATTCAAACTAATCCCAGATCTTATGGTCCAAAACATTGTGTCCAAGTCTTGTCTTCATTGATAAATAATTGTAGATTCAAGAGTGTAAACAAGGTTGAGAACAGCCGAAAATGGCAATTTTGTCAAATTCAAGGGCAAGTAACTCTTGACTTTCTAATCAGATCAGACTGAAAATCGAACTCATCCGAGATCTAATTATCCAAAACATTGTGTCCAAGTTTTGTCTTGATTGATTAATATTTGTAGATTCAAGAGTGTAAACAATGTTGAAAACAGTTGAAAATGGCAATTTTGTCAAATTCAAGGGCACATAACTCTTGACTTTCTGATCAGATCAGACTGAAAATCAAAGTCATCTGAGATCTTATAGTTCCCAACATTGTGTCCAAGTTTTGTCTTAATCGATTTACAATTGTAGATTCTAGAGTGTAAATCTATATCTCAATATATAGTTACAGTATGCCTCTATGGATCTGTTTCCGCTCTGCTACCATTTGTTAACGCTTAATAATGGACACTAACCCTGTAAATATCTTAGACTCTTTTAATTTTGACTTTCTTTCATCATGTTTCAACCTCCCAGAGGAAGAGCTCTATCAAACCAGATAACTCTACTTATACTAAAGAAAAGAAGTGACAAGAGTTATTTCCCTTAAATTAACACAAGGTTGAAAACAGCCAAAAATGGCAATTTTGCCCAATTCAAGGGCACATAACTCTCATCTTTCTGGTCAGATCAGAATGAAAATTTAACTAATCCAAGATCTTATGGTCTCCAATATTATGTCAAAGTTTTGTCTTGATTGATCAATAATTGTAGATGCTAGAGTGTAAACAAACTTAAAAACAGCATTTTTTGACATTCAAGGGCAGAAAACACCGCACTTTCTGGTCCAATCAGGCCCATAATCGAACTTGTCCGAGAACTAATCCTACTTGTTTTGGCCAAGTTTGATCAAGATTGCCTAACTTTGTGGATGCTAGAGTGTAAACACCCCAAATGTTGACGGACGGACGGACGGATGCAGGACAAAAAGTGACCATAATAACTCACCTCGAGCACTTCGTGCTCAGGTGAGTTAACAAGAATCAACAACTCTTATTACTGTTTTGACTACAATCTGGATTCACAGTATGATATCTAATAGGAAATCAACTATTGTGACTAGAATTTTAGCGAAGAAGAGTTAAAAACTCTTTTTAATGTTTTGACCCAAATCTGGATTCAGGGTATGATATCTGATAGGAAATCAACTACTGACTGGCTTGAATTTTTTCTTAACAAGAACTAACTCCTCTTATTACTGTTTTGACTAAAATCTGGATTCAGAGTATAATATCTGATTAGAAACCAACTTCTGTGGCTAGAATTTTAGTAAACAAGAACTAACAACTCTAATCTGAATTCAGAGTATGATAATATTATCTGATATGAAATCGACTACAATAGCTAGAATTTTAGTAAGAAAGAACTAACAACTCCTATTACTGTTTTGACCAAAACCTGGTTTCAGAGTATGATATCTAATAGGAAATCAACTACTGTGGCTTGAATTTTGGTAAACAAGAACTTACAATTCTTATTACTGTTTTGACTAAAATCTGGATTCAGAATATGATATCTAATAGGAAATCAACTACTGTGGCTAGAATTTTAGTGAACAAGAGTTAAAAACTCGTTTTACTGTTTCGACCCAAATCTGGATTCAGAGTATAATATCACGTAACAAAGGTTATGGTATTCAGAAAAGGTGGTCGTTTGCGTAGAAACTTACAGTTTACGGACAAAGGGAAAATTTTAGAAATAGTTCAGGAGTTTAAATATTTAGGTATGACGTTTTCTACTGGTGGATCATTTAATAAGCATTTTGAAACCGTATAAGGTCAATCTTTAAAAGCATTAAAGAGACTAACAAGAGCAACGCTGGGCGTAGCATTATACGCCCGAAGCTCAGAAATAAATGGCTGTGTGATATTTGTTGATATCCTGTTCTTTTCTAAAAGTCTCTTGCAAGTATCTGATATAACAAAATTCACCAAGTACTAAAATATTCACAAAGTATTGCTGCACAAATTTAATCAGATTGAGATAATGTAATCAAACACCCTAGCTATGAGTTCTACACACATGTGAAGTTTCAACATCGTAGGCCTTGTATTTTGAAAGTTATTGCAGACTGAATCAAACAAAGGGCAATAACTCAAAAATTATAAATGGTAGAGTTAGGGTTATTGCACTCTGCACATCCTAGCTATGAGATCTATACACCTGTGAAGTTTCAAGACTATAGACCTTACAGTTTCAAAGTTATGGACCGGACACAAATTTTCTAACTGAATCAAAAAAATCAAACAAAGGGCAATAACTCAAAAGTTACAAATGGTAGAGTTGTGGTTCTTGCGCTCTGCACACCCTAGCTATGAGATCTATACACCTGTGAAGTTTCAAGACCATAGGCCTTATAGTTTCAAAGTTATGGACCGGGCACGAATTTGCTAACTGAATCAAACAAAATCAAACAAAGGGCAATAACTCAAAAGTTACAAATGGTAGAGTTGTGGTTCTTGCGCTCTGCACACCCTAGCTATGAGATCTATACACCTGTGAAGTTTCAAGACCATAGGCCTTATAGTTTCAAAGTTATGGACCGGACACGAATTTGCTAACTGAATCAAACAAAATCAAACAAAGGGCAATAACTCAAAAATTACAAATGGTAGAGTTGTGGTTCTTGCGCTCTGCACACCCTAGCTATGAGATCTATGCACCTGTGAAGTTTCAAGACTATAGGCCTTATAGTTTCTAAGTTATGGACCGGACTCGAATTTGCTAACTGAATCAAACAAAATCAAACAAAGGGCAATAACTAAAAAAATACAAATGGTAGAGTTGTGGTTCTTGCACTCTGCACACCCTAGCTATGAGATCTATACACCTATTAAGTTTCAAGAACATAGGCCTTATAGTTTCAAAGTTATGGACCGGACACGAATTTGCTAACTGAATCAAACAAAGGGCAATAACTCAAAAGTTACAAATGGTAGAGTTGTGGTTCTTGCGCTCTGCACATCCTAGCTATGAGATCTATATACCTGTGAAGTTTCAAGACCATAGGCCTTATAGTGTCAAAGTTATGGACCGGAACGAATTTGCTAACGGACAGACAGACAGACAGACAGACGGACAGACAGACGGACAGACAGACGGACGATGCACACGATAACATAATACGACCCTTCGGGCATATAAAAAGCTACCTTGTCAGATTTCCGAATATGTCAATTAGTCACAAATTGCAATTGTTTGACAAACTTGTTGATCCTGTTCTAAGCTATGGATGTGAAATATGGGGAATGAATGAGGCTCCAAAGTTAGAAAGTATCCATTTAAATTTTTGTAAATCTTTACTGGGGGTAAAACAACAAACACAAAACGATTTTATTTATGGGGAATTAGGTAGATATCCATTGAAAATAACAAGATTATCTAGAGTTGTTAAATACTGGTTCAAAATATTAAAGGCGCCACCTGAAAAATATATTAAACATGTCTATAACTTAATGATAAGTGACCTCCAACAATATCCAAATAAGCAATCTTGGGTAAAACAATTAAAGACTGTTTTTGAAAAATTAGGTTTCTATGAAGTATGGTTAAACCAAGGTGTACAGAATGAGAACATGTTCATGAACATTGTTAAGCAAAGATTAACAGATAACTTTTTGCAAACATGGGAAAGTAAGTTAGAAATAAACAAGAGATGTTTGTAAAACATATATGCCCCCTTCAAGTGCCTACATTTGATGTAGGTCAAAGTCCAAGGTCAAGTTAACAAGGTCCAAGGTCATGGTCAAATATGAAAGGTCTTGGTAGGAGGTGTCTATGTGTGAAATATCAAGGCTGTATATGTAAAAGTAAAATGAAATATAGGCCAGATTAAAGTTTTTAAAAGTAGGCCAAATGCCAAGGTCAAGGTCATGGTCAAATGTGAAAGGTTTTGGTTGGAGGTGTCCATGTGTGAAATATCAAGGCTATAGGTGTAAAAGGACATGATATATATGCCTGGTTTAAGTTTTTTAAAAGTAGGTCAAACTCCAAGGTCAAGGTGCAATACTCAAGGTCATGGTCAAATGTGAAAGGTTGGAAGTGACCATGTGTGAAATATCAAGGCTATATGTGTAAAATGACATGAAATATAGGCCAGGTTAATGTATTATAAAAGTAGGTCAAACACCAAGGTCAAGGTCACAAGGTCCAAGGTCATGGTCAAATGTGAAAGGTCTTGGTAGGAGGTGTCCATGTGTAAGATATCGAAACTGTATAGGTAACAGGACATGAGATATAGGCCTAGTTTAAGTTTTTTAAAAGTAGGTCAAACTTCAAGGTCAAGGTCCAAGGTCAAGGTCAAATGTGAAATGTCTTGGTTGGAAGTGACCATGTGTGAAATATCAATGCTGTATGTGTAAAATGACATAAAATATAGGCCAGGTTAATGTATTATGAAAGTAGGTCAAACACTAAGGTCAAGGTCACAAGGTCCAAGGTCATGGTCAAATGTGAAAGGTCTCGGTCGTAGGTGTCCATGTGTCAAATATCAAGGCTGTATGTGTAAAAGGACATGATATATCAGCTAGGTTAAAATTTTATAAAAGTAGGTAAAAGTCCAAGGTCAAGGTCACAAGGTCCAGGGTCATTGTCAAATGTGAAAGGTCTTGGTAGGATGTGTCCATGTGTGAAATATCAAGGCTGTATGTGTAACAGCACATGAGATATAGGCCCAGTTTATTTTTTCTAAAAGTAGGTCAAACTCCAAGGTCAGGGTCACAAGGTCCAAGGTCATAGTCATATGTGATAGGTCTTAGTTGGAGGTTTCCATGTGTCAAATATCAAGGCTGTATGTGTATAAGGACATGATATATTGGCCAGGTTAAAGTTTTTAAAATGTAGGTCAAACTCCAATGTCAAGGTCACAAGGTCCAAGGTCATGGTCAATTGTGAAAGGTCTTGGTAGGAGGTGTCCATGTGTGAAATATCAAGGTTGTATGTGTAATAGGTCATGAGATATATGCCCGGTTTAATTTTTTTAAAGTAGGTCAAACTCCAAGGTCAAGGTCACAAGGTCCAAGGTCATGGTCAAATGTGAATGATGTTGATAGGAGGTATCTATGTGTGAGATATCAAGTCTGTATGTGTAAAAATACATGAGATATAGGCAAGGTTAAGAATTAAGTGTAAAAATCAACAAAGGGCAATAACTCCAAGAAGTTGATCGACAAGGTTATGATTCTTGTGCACTGCACCTCTCCATAATGAGATCTATCCACCTGTAAAGTTTCATGATTCTACCTTACATACTTTTTGAGCTGTGCTCTGGACAAGAATCAAGTTATAAAATCAACAAAGGGCAATAACTCCAAAAAATTGATCAGCAGAGTTACGGTTCTTGTGCACTGCACTTCTCCATAATGAGATCTATCCACCTGTAAAGTTTCATGATTCTACCTTACATACTTTTTGAGTTGTGCTCTGGACAAGAATCAAGTTATAAAATCAACAAAGGGCAATAACTCAAAAATTTTGATCGGCAGAGTTACGGTTCTTGTGCACTGCACCTCTCCATAATGAGATCTATCCACCTGTAAAGTTTCATGATTCTACCTTACATACTTTTTGAGTTGTGCTCTGGACAAGAATCAAGTTATAAAATCAACAAAGGGCAATAACTCAAAAATTTTGATCGGCAGAGTTACGGTTCTTGTGCACTGCACCTCTCCATAATGAGATCTATCCACCTGTAAAGTGTCATGATTCTACCTTACATACTTTTTGAGTTATGCTCCGGACAAGAATCAAGTTTGAAAATCAACAAAGGGCAATAACTCCAAAAATATGATCAGCAGAGTTACGGTTCTTGTGCACTGCACCTCTCCATAATGAGATATATCCACCTGTAAAGTTTCATGATTCTACCTAACATACTTTTTGAGTTATGCTCCGGACAAGAATCAAGTTTGAAAATCAACAAAGGGCAATAACTCAAAAAATTTGATCGGCAGAGTTACGGTTCTTAAGCAATGCACCTCTCCATGATGAGATCTATCCACCTGTGAAGTTTCATGATCCTACCTTTAATACTTTTAGAGTTATGCTCCGGACAAGGTTTGGTCTACGGACAGACCGACCGACCTACGGACCGACCGACCGACCTTCCGACCGACACTTGCAAATCAATATACCCCCATTTTCTTCCAAAGGGGGCATAATTATTTAAACAACTTACTATGCAAAAGTATTTAAATGAAATAAATGAGTGTAAGTATCGTGTAGCCCTTTGTCGCTTTAGAGTGTCTGCCCATAAATTAGAAATTGAAGCCGGAAGATGGCACAAACTTGTAAAAACACCTTATAATGAAAGAAAATGTAAACAATGTCAAACTTTAGAAGATGAAATGCACTTCCTGTTAGAATGTCCTTTATATGCAAATATCAGAAAAATATATATCTCTAAATACTACTGGAAAAATCCAAATATGATCAAATTTGTTGGACTTATGACATCTCAAATAAAACACACACTAAGGATCCTTTCAGTTTTTATCTTTAAAGGATTCGAAATAAAACACAACTTAACAATATCAAATAACTAATACTTTGTCTCATATAAACAATAAACAAACTTCTCTCACAATCAGAAACAATTAAAAGTATTTTTTTACAAACAAATTAACAAGAGGACCATGATGTCCTTAATCGCTCACCTGAACCAAAATGGCATCAGCCATAGTCTTGTTTGAATTCATTAATATCTTTTACTCCAAGACTGAAAGCAAACTTATGGTCACCAAACTTGAGTCCAAGTTTTGTCTTAAGGACGGATCCTCCAGTTGTTACTGCGCAACTTACTGCGCATATCCTAAATAACGAAATAAAGCCGTTTCAGTAATTGGCCTTTTCAGCAAATGAATTTTTTACATTTAGTTAATGTTTGGTTGATAAATGACAAGACCCTTTTCGGTTATTTTCATTTTCTCTGTTTGGTCAATCAAAGCGTAATAGTACTCGGAGGGTACATTTCACTTTCTGTTACGCGTTCAACATGTGGCGTAAGTGATAGGAAACGGAGCCACAAAAGTAAGGTGGTGTCTTTATGAGCTAGTCTGCTTCAGATGGACACAAAAAGCGACACTTTTTATTATCTAAAGATGGTGATAAGGAAGAAAATGGATAAAAGTAGTGAAACAATTTCGGACAGACCTGCAAAAAGTAATCCAAATTTTACTCATAACTAAGAAAAACGCTTGGTTTGATATATTTTCCTTTTTTTGTTTTTGTAGGTATAACCAAGCATTATGTCTATACAAAACAAGAGTTGTCCGCGGACAACATAGCTCGCCTATACGAGAGCTTGTCACAACAAGAGGGCCAAGATGGCCCTGCATCGCTCACCTGAGAGGACTTTGAGACAAACATCTTGCAAACTTCAAACTCACACTTTTTACATGACCTAGGTATCATCAAGATAAACATTCTGAACAATTTTCACAATGATGAGTAACTATTTAGGTCCTTATAGCAAAAATAAGATTTGACCTTTTGACCTAGTTTTTTACCTAACATTAGCCACTGTCTACATGACCCATTTATTATCAAGATCAGTAATTCTGAACTATTTTCACAATGATGAATAAATAATTTGATTTTTTAGAGCAAAAACAAAATTTGACCTAGGTTTTGACCTCCCCAGACCTACTTTATACATGCCCCAGATATGGTCAAAATAAACATTCTGAACAATTTTCACAATCATTCAGATATCATTATGGTTCTACATGCAGAAACAAGATTTGACCCCGTGACCTAGTTTTTGACCTCACATAGCCCCCTTTTTACATTGACCAGATATCATCAAGATAAATATTCTGAACAATTTTCACAACGATAAAGTAAATATTTTGGTTCCTAAAGCAAAAACAAGATTTGACCTAGTGACCTAGTTTTAGACCTCACATGACCCACTTTTCACATCACCAAGATATCATCAAGATAAACATTCTGAACAATTTTCGCAATGTTACAGTAGATATTTTGGTTCTCAGGGCAAAAACAAAACTTGACCTAGTGACCTAGTTTTGAACCTCGAATGACCTGCTATTCATATCACCAAGATATCACCAAGATAAACATTCTGAACTTTCACAATGATTGAGTAAATATCTTGATTCTTAGAGGAAAAACAAGATTTGACCTATTGACCTAGTTTCTGACCTCACATGACCCTCTTCTAAAATGACCCAGATATCATCAAGATAAATATTCTGAACAATTTTCACAACGATAAAGTAAATATTTTGGTTCCTAGAGCAAAAATATGATTCGACCTAGTGACCTAGTTTTAGACCTCGCATGACCCACTTTTCACATCACCAAGATATCATCACGATAAACATTCTGATCAATTTTCGCAATGATAAAGTAAATATTCTGGTTCTTAGGGCAAAAACAAAATTTGACCTAGTGACCTAGTTTTTAACCTCGAATGACCTGCTATTCATATCACCAAGGTATCGTGAAGATAAACATTCTGAAAATTCACAATGATTGAGTATATATTTTGGTTCTTACAGGAAAAACAAGATTTGACCTATTGACCTAGTTTCTGACCTCACATGACCCACTTTCAAAATGGCCCAGATTTCGTCAAGATAAACATTCTGAACAAATTTTACAATGTTCAAGTACATATTTTCGTTCTGAAAGCAAAACCAAGATTTGACCCAATGACCTAGTTTTTGACCTGACATGACCCACACTTTGTACGTAAGCTAGATATCAAGATAAGTATTAAGGATAGTTTTGACAAAGTTTTGGGACTAAATTGGCATCTCTAGAGCAAAAGGACGGAATCTGTAATATTTGACCTTGTGACCTAGTTTTTGACCTTGCATGACCCACCTTTGATCATGACCAAGATATCATCAAGATAAAGATTTAGGACAATTTTGACGAAGTTTAGACCAAAATTGGCACTTCCAGAGCAAAAGGGAGGATTTTACAAGAATTGGCCTCATGGCCTAGTTTACGACCTGGCATGATCCACTTTTTGACATGACCTAAGTATTATCAAGATAAACATTCAGGTCAATTTTGAGAAAGTTTTGGCCAAAAATGGCTTGTCCAGAACAAACTGAAGGATTTTAAAAGATTTGACCCTGTGACCTAGTTTTTGACCTCCCATGACCCACTTTTTATCATTTCATAGATACCATCAAGATAAACATTGATGACAATTTTGACAAAGTTTGGACCAAAATCGGCATTTCCAGAGCAAAAGAAAGGATTTTGTAAGATTTGACCTCTTGACCTAGTTAATGACCTAGCATGACCCACTTCTTGACTTGACCTTGATATCATCAAGATAAACATTCATGACAATTTCTACAAAGTTTGGACCAAAATTGGCACTTCAAGTGAAAAAAGATGGATTTTACAATATTTGACCTAGTGACCTAGTTTTTGACCTGGCTTGACCTATTTTTCATCATGACCTAGTTATCATCAAGACAAATATTCTGATCAATTTTCACAACGATTGAGCAAAAAATGTGGCCCCTAGAGCAGAAAGAAGATTTGACCTAGTGACCTACTTTTTGACCCCATTATGGCCCCGATTCCAATTCTTTGAAGTATTTTGAAAAAGCATGACCCATAGATCATATGTGTGAAATATTATTGAATTCTGCCAAGTACTTTAGGAGGAGAAGATTTTTTAGTGAAAAGTTGACGGATGGACAGATAGACAGATAGACAGATGGACAGATGGACAGACAGACGCCGGACAACAGACCGATCACAATACCTCACCTCGAGCACTTCGTGCTCAGGTGAGCTAAAAAAAGGAGTTCAAGGTCAAAGGCCAAGGTCACTAGGTCAAAGGTCATGGTCTAAAGGTCAAGGTCATGAGGTAATCATATGTGAAATATCAAGGCTCTATCTCTAATAGTGCATGAGATATAGGCCAGGTTAAAGTTTTTTAAAAGTAGGTCAAACTCCAAGGTCAAGGTCACTAGGTCAAAGGTTATGGTCCCAAATGAAAGGTCTTGGCAGGAGGTATCCATGTGTGAAGTGTCATGGCTGTATCTCTAATAGTGCCTGAGATATAGACCAGGTTAAAGTTTTTGAAGACGCGACGCCGACGCCGATGCTGACGCCGACACTAGGGCTGTGACATTAGCTCCCCGGACATAAAGTCCCGGCTCGCTAAAAAGAAAAAAATTCTTACCGCTGGAATATTTTTTATTATCGGAAACGTTGCAAAAAAAGAGCAATTTCAGTTACTTTTGAAAGGATATTTTACTAAAAATTTCAAAATAATCACTAAATTTTCCCAAATTGATACTCATTTAGACAGAATAAAATATTGAACACAATAAAGACTCATTTATGTAATCCTAGTCATTTCGAGCATCTTTTTTGTGGGTATTTAAGTCACACTTCATTTTTGCAATTTTAGACAAGAGTTGTCTCCCTTGAAATCCAATCACTTTTTAGTTCGATTGGTGACCTATAGTTTTTAAGTCATTTTTTTACTTCTCATATATTTAAATATCAGTACAGAAATTTTTTAAAAAATCTTACCGTAGGAAATAAATGGAGGATCTGTCATTAATTTGGTCAATATTTGTGGTTGTTAGAGTAATAACAAAGTCAAAAATGACATTTTTTCAAAAACAAGAGCAGATAACTCCAAATATGCTGAAATTCAAAATCATCAAAGATCTTCAGGTAAGCAACATTTTGTCTAACTTTCGTGTTGATTAGTCAAAAATTGTGGTTGTTGGGGTAAAAAAAAGTTGAAAACGGCAATTTTGTCAAATTCAAGGGCACATAACACTAAACATTTTTTTTATCTGAACAAACCTAAATTCTTAATCATTTGAGATCTAATGTTCACAAACATTGTGTCAAAGTTTCTTTTTGATTAGTGAATATTTGTGGTTATTAGAGTAATAACAAAGTTGAAAACGGCAATTTTGTAATGTTCAAGGGCAGATAACCCATAATTTATTGATCCGATCAGTCCAAAAATCAAACCCATCCAAGATCTTGTGGTCACCAACATTGTGTCAAAATATTATTTTGATTAGTCAATAATTGTAGTTACAAGAGTGTAAGCAAAGTTGAAAACATTCGAAAATGGTAATTTTGTCAAATTCAAGGGCACATAACTCATGATTTTTACATCTGATCACAAGAGTTGTCCATGGACACGGGTGACAGTATAAGCTCTCATTTTCTTCGAAAAGTCGAGCTAAAAATGAAAATCACACTCATCCTAGATCTTAATTCAAGGGCAAATAACTCAGGGCTTTCGGGTCCAATCAGACTGAAAATCGAACTCATCCGAGATCTTATAGTTAGCAACATTGTGGTCAAAATTTATTTTGATTGGTCAATATTTGTAGATGCTACAGTGTTAACCAACTCAAAAGTGGCTATTTTTGACATTCAAGGGCAGATAACTCCAGACTTCCCAGTCCGATCTGACCCGAAATTGAACTCGTCCGAGAACTTTTGGTCATACATGTTTTGACCAAGTTTGGTCAAGATTTATGAAATAATAACAAGTTAAGAGGTCTTTATTTGCCAAATAAAACCTGATGTGCGATGGACTACATGTGTAGGTAAAAACCGAGGCGCACAGCGCCAAGGTTTTTGCCTTAACATGTAGTTCAGAGCACAGAGGTTTTTATTTGGCAAATAAAGACCTCTAAACTTGTTATTATCTCCATTATAACACTCTAAATAACAAAACGCACATTCTAAATGTGTTATTTTGTGGAAATACTGTCATGAACTAGTTTTCGGCGTAGGAAACGCTTTGGCGATTAATTGACGTCATTGATGACGTCATTTGACTTTACCTTGACGCTACGTGACGTTTTGGAGCATACACAAAGCATAATTACATAGAGTCTTTATTGGTCAAACAAGAGCTGTCCGAAGACAGCGCGCTCGACTTTCAAAGTGCTTAGTATAACGGGGGCATAACTCCAAATAGAGTGGTCCCAGGGTCATGGGCCCTGATAGTAAGGTAGAGGGTGTGATGGTGAATAAGTATTCCAAGTTTGGGTTGAATCCCTTTGATAGTATGGAAGTTATTGATGTTTGAAAAAACTTTAACCTTTGTTGCAACGCCAACGCCAACGCCGACGCCGACGCCAACGCCCGGGTGACAGTATAAGCTCTCATTTTCTTCGAAAAGTCGAGCTAATAAAACCAGATGCAGTTCTTCTTTCGCTATAAATGCATTTTTCAGAAACGTGTTATAATGGTTAATATATGTGGATGCTAGAGTGTTAACAAGAAAATGTGAGCAGACGGACGGACAACAAGCGATCACAATAGCTCACCTTGAGCACTTTGTGCTCAGGTGAGCTAAAAAGAAAAACTTTGGGGGAAGTGAAGAAGAATGTGAACCTTACAACCTTCTTCATTATCTCGACTGTTTTTCATCCAACTTATGTCTACTTTTCAGCAATAAGCTCGTAAATGCAGCTTTTTTTTTGGGGGGGGGGGGGGGGGGTACGACGTAATATTGCTGTAAGAGAATCAGGGGAGACAAATCCGTAGAAACGTCTCACTGTTTTATATGTTTGTCTCCCTTGAGATCACATTTTCATTTACATGAATATTGAATTTCTACTGTGTGATATGACAAACATGTATTCAAAGCTTTCTACCCTACATGTACATGTACATGTAAATGCCATATTTCTCAAACATATTTACCATTTGACCGTTTTGATATGTTTGTATTATTTATATATGTGGTAATGATAGGCATTTGTGCCTTATTTCCTGAATAAAGAATATCTGATAGGAAATCAACTACTGTAGCTAGATTTTTTGTAAACAAGAACTAACACCTCTTATTACTGTTTTGACTAAAATCTGGATTCAGAGTATGATATCTAATAGGAAATCAGCTACTGTGGCTAGAATTTTAGTAAACAAGAACTAACAACTCTAATCTGGATTCAGAGTATGATATCTGATATGAAATCAACTACAGTAGCTTAAAGGCTACCAAGCTTGGCAGTTTATTGCACCGTATATTGGAAGAAAATCATTAAATTAACGTGATTTATAAAAGATCCGCCAAACTCGTTGTTTTAAAAAATTTATTTGCTTTTCTTTACATCGTTGAAAAACTGATTTTCGAGAAAATAAAGATCGGCAATTTCCGTAAAATTGCCACGGATCGACGTCATCAATGGCTTGACTCCTCCCCCAATCTAGAACATGAGGTGTCTGACAAAGATAATGTGTTCGACTTTTCTGTCATATAGCGAAGTCTCAGTTTTTATCCATTTCTCGATCGTAAGAGTAATACAGACAAACTTAAACCATTCTTTGGCACATTCCTTAATTCACTTACGACCTATTTTTTGACTGTTTTAACATTTTTTTCTAACATTTACTGAGGACGAATTCCGTGTTTTGAGTATCGATTGGGGAAGTCGCTTTATGACAGAAAAGTTGGACATTTAACTTTTTCAGAAATTTCAGACTTTCCGGGAAATGACCCATGACTGCCCGTTTTTCCCGCCATGACGTCATTCAGTGGCCAGTGTGACGTCATAATTTCAAGTCGAAAGTTTAGCGTATTTTCTTCGGCAAAGATCGGAAAAGACCAAAAATATCCAATTTAAAAGACAAAACAAAAACACTTCTAATGTTGGAAAATTGTAGAAACTATGATATTTTGTTAATAGTAAGGTGTTCTTTCGGCACAAGACTTTAAATTTGCCAATCATCAGACACTTTAAATTCTAGTAAACAAGTACTAACAACTCTTATTACTCTTTTGACTAAAATCTGGATTCAGAGTGTAATATCTGATAGGAAATCAAATACTGTGGCTAGTCTTTTAGTGAACAAGGGCATACATCTCTTATTACTGCTTTGACCAAAATCTGGATTCAGAGTATATCTGATAGGAAATCAACTACTGTGGCTAGTTTTAGTAAACAAGAAGTAACAACTCTTATTAGAATTATGACCAAAATCTGGATTCAGAGTATGATATCTGATAGGAAATCAGCTACTGTGGCTAGAATTCTAGTAAACAAGTATCAAAAACTCTTATTCCTGTTTTGACCAAAATCTGGATTCAGGGTATGATATCTAATATGAAATCAGCTACTGCAGCTAGAATTCCAGTAAACAAGTACTAACAACTCTTATTACTGTTTTGACTAAAATCTGGATTCAGAATATGATATCTGATAGGAAATCAACTACTGTGGCTAGAATTTTAGTGAACAAGAGCAAATATCTGTTAATACTGTTTTGACCAAAATCTGGATTCAGAGTATGATATCTGATAGGAATTCAACTACAGTGGCTACAATTTAAATAAACAAGAAAAAAACATTCCTATTATTGTTTTGACCAAAATCTGGATTCAGAGTATGATATCTGATAGGAAATCAGCTACTGTGGCTAGAATTCTAGTAAACAAGTATCAAAAACTCTTATTCCTGTTTTGACCAAAATCTGGATTCAGGGTATGATATCTAATATGAAATCAGCTACTGCAGCTAGAATTCCAGTAAACAAGTACTAACAACTCTTATTACTGTTTTGACTAAAATCTGGATTCAGAATATGATATCTGATAGGAAATCAACTACTGTGGCTAGAATTTTAGTGAACAAGAGCAAATATCTGTTAATACTGTTTTGACCAAAATCTGGATTCAGAGTATGATATCTGATAGGAAATCAACTACTGTGGCTAGAATTTTAGTAAACAAGGGCTAACATCTCTTATTACTGTTTTGACCCAAATATGGATTCAGTGTATGATATCTGATAGAAAATCAACAACTGTGGCTTGAATTTTGGTACACAAGAACTAACAACTCTAATCTGAATTCAGAGTCTGATATCTGATATGAAATCAGCTACTGCAGCTAGAATTCTAGTAAACAAGAACGAACAACTCTTATTACTGTTTTGACCAAAATCTGGCTTCAGAGTATGATATCTGATAGGAAATCTACTACAGTGGCTAAAATTTTAGTAAGCAAGAAAAAAAAACACTCTTATTATTGTTTTGACCAAAATCTGGATTCAGAGTATGATATCTGATAGGAAATCAACTACTGCGGCTAGAATTCTAGTGAACAAGAACTAACAACTCTTATTACTGTTTTGACCAAAATCTGGCTTCAGAGTATGATATCTGATAGGAAATCAACTACAGTGGCTAAAATTTTAGTAAGCAAGAAAACAAGAGGGCCATTGGCCCTGAAGCGCTCACCTGATATAATAAATTTTTTTTGTAAACCAATTTTCAGGTTGATTGGACAAAGAATGTGACCTCTAGGGTGCACACAAGGTTTATCTAAGATTTGACATTGTGACCTAGAATTGATCAAGATAATCATTCTGATCAATTTTCAGGTTGATTGGGCAAAAAATGTGGCCTCTAGAGTGCACACAAGGTTTTACAAAGATTTTACCTCATGACCTAGTTTATGACCCCAGATGACCCAATTTCAATCTTGTCTGAAAATTGATCAAGACAATCATTCTGATCAATTTTCAGGGTGATTGGGTAAAAAATGTGGCCTCTAGAGTGCACACAAGGTTTTTCTAAGATTTGACCCCGTGACCTAGTTTTTGACTCAAGATGACCCAATTTCAAACTTGTCCGAGATTTCACCAAGACAATCATTCTGATCATTTTTCAGGTTGATTGGGCAACAAATGTGGCCTCTAGAGTGCATACAAAGTTTTTCTAAGATTTGACCCCATGACCTAGTTTTGACCCTGTATGACCCAATTTCAAAATTGTGCGAGATTTTATCAAGCCAATCATTCTGAGCAATTTTCAGGTTGATTGGGCAAAAAATGTGGCCTCTAGAGTGCACACAAGGTTTTTCTAAGATTTGACCCTTTGACCTAGTTTTTGACCCAAGATGACCCTATATCAAACTTGTGCAAGATTTTATCAAGTCAATCATTCTGAGCAATTTTCAGGTTGATTGGGCAAAAAATGTGGCCTCTAGAGTGCACACAAGGTTTTTTCTAAGATTTGACCCCATGACCTAGTTTTTGACCCCAGATGACCCAATTTCAAACTTGTCCGAGCTTTCATCAAGACAATCATTCTGAGCAAATTTCAGGTTGATTGGGCAAAAGATGGGGCCTCTAGAGTGCACACAAGGTTTTTCTAAGATTTGACCCCGTGACCTAGTTTTTGACTCAAGATGACCGAATTTCGAACTTGTCGGAGATTTTATCCAGACAATAATTCTGATCAATTTTCAGGTTGATTGGGCAAAAAATGTGGCCTCTATAGTGCACACAAGGTTTTTCTAAGATTTGACCCCGTGACCTAGTTTTTGACCCCAGATGACCCAATTTCAAACTTGTACAAGATTTCACCAAAACAATCATTCTGAGCAAATTTCAGGTTGATTGGGCAAAAAATGTGACCTCTATAGTGCACACAAGGTTTTTCTAAGATTTGACCCAGTGACCTAGTTTTTGACCCAAGATGACCCAATTTCAAACTTGTCCGAGATTTTATCAAGACAATCATTCTGAGCAAATTTTAAGTTGATTGGGCAAAAAATGTGGCCTCTAGAGTGCACACAAGGTTTTTCTAAGATTTGACCCCGTGACCTAGTTTTTGACCCCAGATGACCCAATTTCAAACTTGTCCGAGATTTCATCAAGACAATCATTCTGAGCAAATTTCAGATTGATTGGACAAAAAATGTGACCTCTATAGTGCACACAAGGTTTTTCTAAGATTTGACCCCGTGACCTAGTTTTTGACCCCAGATGACCCAATTTCAAACTTGTCCGAGATTTTATCACGACAATCATTCTGAGCAAATTTCAGGTTGATTGGGCAAAAAATGTGGCCTCTAGAGTGCACACAAGGTTTTTCTAAGATTTGACCCCGTGACCTAGTTTTTGACCCCAGATGACCCAATTTCGAACTTGTCCGAGATTTCATCAAGACAATCATTCTGAGCAAATTTCAGGTTGATTGGGCAAAAAATGTGGCCTCTAGAGTGCACACAAGGCAAAGTTTGACGGACGACGGACGACGGACGACGGACGACGGACGACGGACACCGGACGCCGGACGACGGACGCCGGACACAGCGGTATCACAATAGCTCACCATGAGCACATTCGTGCTCAGGTGAGCTAAAAACACTCTTATTACTGTTTTGACCAAAATCTGGCTTCAGACTATGATATCTGATAGGAAATCAACTAATGTGGCTAAAAATTTAGTGAACAAGGGCAAATATCTGTTATTACTGTTTTGACCAACATCTGGCTTCAGAGTATGATATCTGATAGGAAATCTACTACAGTGGCTAAAATTTTAGTAAGCAAGAAAAAAAACACTCTTATTATTGTTTTGACCAAAATCTGGATTCAGAGTATGATATCTGATAGGAAATCAACTACTGTGGCAAGAATTTTAGTGAACAAGGGCAAATATCTATTATTACTGTTTTGACCAAATTCTGGATTCAGAGTATGATATCTGATAGGAAATCAACTACTGTGGCAAGAATTTTAGTGAACAAGGGCAAATATCTATTATTACTGTTTTGACCAAATTCTGGATTCAGAGTATGATACTGTATCTGATAGAATATCAACAACTGTGGCTTGAATTTTGGTACACACGAACTAACAACTCTAATCTGAATTCAGAGTCTGATATCTAATATGAAATCAGCTACTGCAGCTAGAATTCTAGTAAACAAGTACTTACAACTCTTATTACTGTTTTGACTAAAATCTGGATTCAGGGTGTGATATCTGATAGAAAATCAACTACTTCGGCTAGAATTTTAGTAAACAAGAACTAACAACTCTTATTACTGTTTTGACCAAAATCTGGCTTCAGAGTATGATATCTGATAGGAAATCAACTACAGTGGCTAAAATTTTAGTAAGCAAGAAAAAAACACTCTTATTATTGTTTGACCAAAATCTGGATTCAGACTATGATATCTGATAGGAAATCAGCTACTGCGGCTAGAATTCTAGTAAACAAGTATTAACATCTCTTATTACTGATTTGACTAAAATCTGGATTCAGAGTATGATATCTGATAGGAAATCAACTAATGTGGCTAAAATTTTAGTGAACAAGGGCAAATATCTGTTATTACTGTTTTGACCAACATCTGGATTCAGAGTATGATATCTGATAGGAAATCAACTACTGTGGCAAGAATTTTAGTGAACAAGGGCAAATATCTGTTATTACTGTTTTGACCAAAATCTGGATTCAGAGTATGATATCTGATAGGAAATCAACTACTGTGGCAAGAATTTTAGTGAACAAGGGCAAATATCTGTTATTACTGTTTTGACCAAAATCTGGATTCAGAGTATGATATCTGATAGGAAATCAGCTACTGCAGCTAGAATTCTAGTAAACAAGTACTTACAACTCTTATTACTGTTTGGACTAAAATCTGGATTCCGAGTATGATGTCTAAACAAGATGTGTTTGTGAAACACAAATGTCCCCGAAATGGCCATTTTTCTAAAATGTTAAGTTTTCATGGAGTAAAGGGTTATTAAGGGTTAAGGGATGACCTAGAGGAAGGTCAAATTGCATGGCACTGATAGATATCATGGAAAGGAAGTTGCATACCAAATTTGAGCTTTGTATGTCAAATACTTTTGGAGAAAAGGCAAAGGTTAAGTTTTCGGGGTAAAAGGTTAAGTTTTCGTAGAGTTAAGGGTTGATAAGGGTTAATAAATGACCTTGAGGAAGGTCAAATTGCATGGAACAGATAGATATCATTGAAAGGAAGTTGCATACCAAATTTGAGCTTTGTATGTCAAATACTTTTGGCGAAAAGGCAAAGGTTAAGTTTTCAGACAGACGGATGGACGGACAGACAGACGGACACGAGTAAAACAATATGCCCCTGATCTCTCGATACGGGGGCATAAAAATAAACTACTGTGGCTAGAAGTTTAGTGAACAAGAACTAACATCTCTTATTACTGTTTTGACTAAAACCTGGATTCAGAGTATGATATCTGATAGGAAATCAACTACTGTGGCTAGAATTTTAGTAAACAAGAACTAACAACTCTTTTACCGTTTTGACCCAAATCTGGATTCAGTGTATGATATCTGATAGGAAATCAACTACAGTGGCTAGAATTCTAATCAACAAGTATTAACAGCGCTTATTATTGTTTTGACTAAAATCTGGATTCAGAGTATGATATCTGATAGGAAATCAACTACTGTGGCTAGAATTCTAGTGAAGAAGTACTTACAACACTTTTTATTATTTTAACTAAAATCTGGTTTCAGAGTATGATATCAAATAGGAAAGATTCAGAGTATGATATCTGATAAGAAATCAGCCACTGCGGCTAGAATTCTAGTAAACAAGTACTAACAAATCTTATTACTGTATTGACTAAAATCTGGATTCCGAATATGATATCTGATAGGAAATCAACTACTGTAGCTAGAATTTTAGTTAACAAGGGCAAACATCTCTTATCACTGTTTTGACCAAAATCTGGGATTAAGGGTATGATACCCGATATGAAATCAACTACAGTACTAAAATTCTAGTAAACAAGTACTAACAACTCTCATTACTGTTTTGACTAAAATCTGGATTCAGAGTGTGATATCTGATAGGAAATCAACTACTGTGGCTAGATTTTAAGTGAACAAGGGCAAACATCTCTTATTACTGTTTTGACCGAAATCTGGATTCAGAGTATGATACCTGATAGGAAATCAACTACCGTCGCTAGAGTTTTAGTAAACAAGAACCAACAACTCTTATGACTGTTTTGACCAAAATTTGGATTCATAGTATGATATCTGATAGGAAATCAGCTACTGTGGCTAGAATTCTAATAAAGAAGTACTAACAACTCTTTTCTATTATTTTGACTAAAATCTGGACTCAGAGTATGATATCGGATAGGAAATAATCTACTGTGGCTATAATTTTAGTGAATAAGGGTTAACAACTCTTATTGCTGTTTTGACTAAAATCTGGACTCGGAATATGATATCTGATAGGAAATCAAAGTCAAAACCAGCCATTTTTGACGTTCAAGGGCACATAACTCCGGACTTCCCTGTCCGATCTGACTCAAAATCAAACTCATCCGATAACTTATGGTCATACATGTTTTGAACAAGTTTGATTAAGATTGATCAATATTTGTTGGTGCTAGAGCGGTAACACCAAAATGTGGACAGACGGACAGATGAACGGACGGATGGATGGATGGACAGACAGACAGACGGACGGACCGGATGGACGGACGGACAGACAAAGCGGCAACTATATGCTCTCCCTTCGGGGAGCATAATATTCTGCGAGTGGTGTAATACAAAAGTGTGCTTGACAGGAAAAGTAGTTCCGACAATGTCATCTTTTTATTAATGGAGTTATTTTTTTTTAAACGAATTAGAAGGCTCAGATTTTAATGAAATAAAACAACGCCAAAGGCTTATTCTGTGTAATTTAAAATGTTATTTGTACAAACCTTCTTGTTTTCTCCTTGTCTGTGTTTCTCGATGCTCTGTCTCACATGGCTGTAAGGAACAAAATGCTATTTACATATATGACCCATCACTCTAAAAGGGACCTTATCCAAAATCCAAATTTTGACAAACTGATCAACTTTAGCTATGTTGAATCAGATCCCACTTGTTAAAAATGAGCAGATAGTAAGATAGGGAAAAAATTCCAGATTTAGAAAATTACATAAAGGTGAAAAGTATCAGCCCTAGTCTGGCTGCGCGGATTGCGCAGACAGACTAGGGTCGATATTTTTCACACATCTGATAAGGTCCCTTTTAGCATGACGGGTCACATATAAACAAATTCAAAGACATTGAAACAAAGTATAAACAAAGAAAAATGTTGGGAACGAGCTGACTTTTATGACCCCCAACCTTAATTTTCTTAATTATATTTTCTTACATAGCTGATGTTTGCATATTTGATTCACCAGTGAACAATGTTACCCAATATATATTGACACATCAGATTCTATGTACCTTTTCCAAGCTGGAGAGAGATCGGTACTTCTCAACATTTCTTGTAAATCCTTTAGAATCTTCTAACTAGCAAGTTGCTGAGGTCAGCTAAATAAATGTTAACAAGAACTGTTTCTGAGCGAACTAATATGCCTGCCGACACAGGTCATAAATTCAAAGTCAAATTATCACCCTTAGTTGACCTATAAGAGAAAAGAAATTGCTTCATGGGAATATCATGTTGATCTTACATGTAAAATTCATCACAATCCATCAAGTCATTTGGGGAAAGTTGCGCTCACTAGAAATGTGGACAGACAGGGTGTTACCTATATACCCACAAACTTTGTTTGTGGGAGTATGATAAAGATAGGATTTATACAATTTAGCACATAAAATATTAAGACAAAAGGAGCAAATGCTGGACCCCAGCATTTTTTTCTTTTGTCTAAATGTTTTCTCAAACATTATCTGTTAAGGACCTCAAAGCAAAGTCTTGTTTTGGAAAGGATTATCCTGACTGGATATAAGCATTGAAATATTTACCTTTTCTCTGCAGGTGTCAGATCGGTGCTTCTCAACATCTCTTGTAAATCTTTGAGCTCTTGGTTGTCTGTACCACTAGCATGAATACTGAAACATATCACATAACACAGATATAAATTAATTCTACCCTTTCCAAAAACCACAATATCTCTTGGTTGAAATTTTAAGATGTTGCAGACCATGAATAAATGTTCCAAACATCTAATAAAATGTAACTAAAGCCTCTCTTACAACTGGTCATACGTGCTCCTGCGTATGGTCTACGTCTAAAACGTAGGTACAGTCGTGCCATGCACACACCTACAACTTGAGATGTTGGTGGACGCAACCACAACGCAGACTGCACGCAGCAAAGAATTGACCGGACAATTCTTTGAGCATTTCTTACAACCCATCGTTCGTCCTGCATTGTAAAAATCTCTGAAGACGTGCGATTTATAAAGACGCACAACGGGTTGTAAGAGAGGCTTAAGTTATTGACATCACAGGAAAAAATGCTGAATCAGATTTTCACTTTGACATAAGCAGTTATTCAAATTTACCGATGTCAACAAAACGAGTGTCAACTAAACTCAAGCTTACCTGAAAGGAAGAATTGGCTTTGCAATTTTCTTTACACTTCCAACTCTAACAAAATCTTCAAACCCAAGATTCAGCACTCTGTAGAAGAGACAGGAAACTGACTCAATAAACATTAAGTTATCTTTTCTATTACATTACAATGTACCGGGGGAGGGGGGGTTGTCGGAACTAATCAAGAAGGCACGAGAAAGCATTGAGAAAACTAGAACTGTCGCAAAGCGGACAAATACCCCCCCACTAGCGCGTTGTCACTGAAAAAGTGCTAAAGTTCAAAGTGGCATAACTCTGAAACTACTGCCTGGATAAAGATGAAAATTGCAGGTGCACAACTTCATATGATAGGAGAGAACCTGCTAAAATTTCAGCAAAATCAGTCAAAAACTGTGGGAGGAGAAGAGGACACAAAATTATGTCCACGGACGGACGGACAGACGGACGGACAACCTGAATCCAGTATACCCCCCCCCCCATAACTTTGTTGTGGGGGGTATAATAATATAAGATACTAATATGAAGCTATTTCATTTGAACATTATGTATTTAGAATAAAATCGTAAAACAAAACCAAGTGACGGTGTTCATGGTCTGGAGGAAGAAGAAAAGCAATAGCAGAGGTTAATATCTTAAACTTTTCAAATGCTGACATGATTATCAAGTAGTTCCCAAACAACAAAATATAAGGGTGGTCTAATTGGAAAGCTCCTACAGACAACAAAGTAGATGTTGATATAGATAAGATTTGTGCAAAATATATCTCAGACAAGAGCCGTCAGAGACGGACAATGCTCCCCGATTAAGGCTTTGTCACAATAAATGTATGCCATGCAGAGCTAAGATTAAGCTAACAAACGTTAAGCCCCTTTTTCTATGACATACTTTTTATACGCAAATTTAAAATAATTTATTGTCAAGGGCATCTCATTTGCTACTCAAATATGAAATTTCATCAAATTCTGACCATTAGACTATGAGAAATTAGAGAAAAAGTGTATTTGACCTTAAGTCCCCTTTTCCCATGACGAGGCCTCAAATCCAAAAACTGGGAAAAGCACATCGGCATTATGTCATAGGGAGTTCACATGGTAAGTTTCATTTGATTTGGCCCAAGGGTTATAGAGAAATCGCTTCGGACGGACGGACGGACAGACGAAGCGGCGACTATATGCTCTCCCTTCGGGGAGCATAAAAATATTGAGGCAAAAGGAGAAATTGTTGATTATCAGCAATTTCTTTTGATCCAATGTTTTCCCAATCTATTTCTATCACAGACGGCAAACACAGCCCTGCGTTCAGTAGACAAAGTGTTAGCTAACGCTACCAACATTCGCAACTTCTTTGACCCAAATTTCACAGAATTGACCGAGTATTCCGAATGAGACGGCTAACTGTTAGCTAACGTTTTGTCTTACTGAACGCAGGGCAGGTTTTGTTTGGGAAAGAGTTCATAAACCTTGGCATATATCTCATCAGGCAAAATCAATACAGATTGGTTTAAGGTTCTAGCATCCATTCAAACACAGATATAAAATACACATTTCCAAACACAATCATACCCCTGTAAAATTCTGTCTACAGCAACATTTGTGGTTGAAGATATAAGTAATTTCCAAGTCACTGAGTTACTACCAGGCATAGAAGGGTTAGATATCATCTTGAATATTTCTACCAGAAACAATACCATCACAGACAGCAGGAAACTTTTACCAGCACCAAATACACCTGTAATATAGGTAAGAAAGAAAGTGAAATGGGGGTTTAACCCTTTCCCAAACAAGACCTTGTTTTGACGTCCCTATGAGAAAATGCTTGGGAAAATATTGAGACAAAAGAAGAAACTGCTGATAACCAGCAGTTTCTCCTTTTGTCTCAATATTTTCTATGCCATTATTTACACAAATTCTATCTTTAAAAATGTTCATTTTGTCATTTGTGGCAGTTTTTGACGAGGATCACCCTAAAACTTTGTTATTCGGGAAAGGGTTAACATCTCTTTCAACTGCTATAATTAGATCTCCACTGCTGGAGACCCTGTTGTTTCTCACACCAGTACTACCACAACATCCTTACCAAGCCTCAAACTACTTGCCCACTTTGGTAAATAATTATCAACTCGTTTTGGAGAGGCAATTTTGTCTGAAGGAATATTTGCCATGGCCGAGAATTGAAACCAGGGCCTCCTGAGTGATAGTCTAATGCAACGCAAACCACGCTATGGCAACTGCCCGTGAGATAGGAGAAATATTTGAGCAAAAAATAATGTAGAAATATCTGCCGTTTTCTAAATGGCTTTGCTGTGTAACACAACACTTTTCAAATCAAGAATTGTCCGCGGACAATAAAGCTCGCCCAAACGAGAGCTTGTCACAAAGAAAAGTCATTTCCTAGGTCAAGGTAAAAAGGTCATGGCCCAAAATGAAATTTTGTAAAAGTAGGTCAAGCTCCATGGTCAAGGTCACAAGGTCACAGGTCATAGTCAAATGTGAACTGTGTTGGAATGAGGTGTCCGTGTGTGAAATATCAAGGCTGTAGGTGAAAAGGACATGAGTTATAGGCCAAGTTAAAGTTTTCTGAAAGTAGGTCAAACTCCAAGGTCAAGGTACAAGGTCACCGTCAAATGTGAACCGTGTTGGTAGGTGTCCATATGTGAAATATCAAGGCTGTAGGTGCAAAAGGACATGAGATATAGGCCAGGTGAAAGTCTTTTAAAAGTAGGTCAAACTCCAAGGTCAAGGTCACCAGGTCCAAGGTCATTGTCAAATGTGAAAAGTGTTGGTAGGAGGTGTCATTGTGTGAAATATCAAGGCTGTAGGTGTAAAAGGACATGATGATGAGATAAAGGCCAGGTTAAAGTTTTTTAAAAGTAGGTCAAACTTCAAGGTCAAGGTCACCAGGTCCAAGTTCATGGTCAAATATGAAAGGTCTTGGTGGGAGGTGTCCATATGTGAAATATGAAGGCTGTAGGTGTAAAAGGACATGAGCTATAGGCAAGGTTAAAGTCTTTTAAAAGTAGGTCAAACTCCAAGGTCAAGGTCACAAGGTCCATGGTCAAATGTGAATCATGTTGGTAGGAGGTGTCCATGTGTGAAATATCAAGGATGTAGGTGTAAAAGGACATGAAATATAGGCCAGGTTAAAGTTTTTTAAAAGTAGGTCAAACTCCAAGGTCAAGGTCATAAGGTCCAAGGTCATGGTCAAATGTGAATGGTGTTGGTAGGAGGTGTCCATATGTGAAATATCAAGGCTGTAGGTGTAAAAAGACATGAGATATAGGCCAGGTTAAAGTTTTTTAAAAGTAGGTCAAACTCCAAGGTCAAGGTCATGAGGTCAAAGGTCATGGTCAAATGTGAATGGTGTTGGCAGGAGGTGTCCATATGTGAAATATCAAGGCTGTATGTGCAATAGGGCATAAGATATAGGCCAGGTTAAAGTTTTTTAGGCCAGGTTAAAGTTTTTAAAGGTAGGTCAAACTCCAAGGTCAAGGTCACAAGGTCAAAGGTCATTGTCTCAAATGAAAGGTCTTGGTGAGAGGTATCCACATGTGAGATATGAAGGCTGTAGGTGTAATATGGCATGAGATATAGGCCAGGTTAACGTTTTTTAAAACGGTCAAAAAGTGGGTCAAACTCCAAGGTCAAAAGGTCAAAGGTCATGGTCTCAAATTAAAGGTCTTGGTTAGAGGTACCCACAGGTGAAATATGAAGGCTGTATCTCTAACAGGGCATGAGATATGAGCCAGGTTAAAATTTTTGCGGACGCTGACGCCGACGCTGACGCCGACATCCGGGGGTATGACAATAGCTCTTCCGAGACTATCATCCCGGGCGAGCTAAAAAGTCATATATGTCCAGAAATAGAAAACAGATTACATTTACAACATTCAAAGTTGTAAATTACTCAATACATCATAAATTCATATGATAGGGCTATGTCATAGTTCACTCTTAAAATGTGAAAGAAGTTGTTATGGAGGAATCATCCTAATAGCATATACTTTTCTTTTCAAAGATAATAATTCTCCCCAAAAAATAATTCACTCTGTCACTCTATCTTGAGTATAGTTCTATTGTTATAAGAATAATGAGTTGCAAGTTTAATACTTACCATGCAGTAGAAGCACATTATCCACAGATTCCGATTTTTCCTGACAAAACATGTGACTAACTCTCCGTAAAGCCTCAGTCTGATCTATGTTCAATCCATACTCATCTATGTAATGTCTCACTATCTCATCCTGAAACCAAATAATAATCCTGAAAACAAACATTATCAACTTCTGCTCAGTTTAGTCAAAAACAAGAACTGTCACCTTGGCTGACCTAGGAGAGCTAAGAAATTGCTTTATGCGAATGTCCATGTCACGCTGATCATTCAATGTCATGTAAATTTTCAATAAAATCCATCCAAATGTTTGGAAAACGTTGCAATCATGAAAAATTTGGACAGACAGACAGACTGTGTGATTCCTATATTTGCTTGTGCATGGAGTGGGGGGTGGGCAGGTATAACAATATGTAAATGTGAGCAAAAAATGCTGGGATAGTATTTTTTAAACACAATTATATTTTCATTATACTTTCAACAAATATCTGTTTGTTGTATATATGTTGTTGCTTCTTGTTTTTTTTTTCTTGTTTTTTTTTTTTTGTAGGGGAGAGGTTGTTTTTCCAAAGATATGTTTATTGTATTAGGTAAACTAATAAACTAAGTAAAGCATTTACCATAACCTCCTTCTTCACCAGTTCATAACCAGCCAAGGGTGAAGATGACACTAGTCTTGGTGCATTGAAACCACTTGCACTGCTATCAATCTTGTTTTCTCTTTTCCTACAATGAAAATATTGCCAACCTGTAGGTGAAAATTACAGTAAACTCAAGTTGATAATCTTAGAGAGCTGGATATTTATTTATTTGGAAGTGAATTATGTGTGGCTGTGACAATTACCATTATATATGTACTCCCTTAAATTGCATTCAATCAGACAGTAGCATTTGTTGCAGAGTGTCTTCAAGATATAGTTTAACTTCCAAAAAATTCATAACTCACCTATTTAGCAAATTAGGTAAGACAGGGGGAGACTGTGTATTTAGATGTTCCTCTATGTTTTCTAGACAACTCAATTCTGATGAGGCATTACCTGCCAGTTTCCCATGACAAAACATAGTTTCCCAATTGATCACTTTTAACCACTTCTTAATCTTAAACAAGATCAGCTTTTGAAGTTCCTGATAGAAAGGGGTTGGGAAAAGATTGAAACAAAAGAAGAAAATGCTAATGATCAGCATTTTCTTCTTTTGTCTAAATATTTTCTGTGCTTCATAGTACACAAATCCATGTAATGCCATTTGGGATAGGGTCAACGTCTTATAAATTCAAACTCACCTATTTAGCAAATGGGGTAAGACAGGGGGTGACTGTGTATTTAGATGTTCCTTGATGTTTTCTAGACAACTCAATTCTGATGAGGCGTTATTGTTTGACCAGATTGAACTGAGACTCCTTGCATATTCCGTTAATATTCGGGTCTTTCCGTATTTTCTACATCGAGACCATAATCTGTATAAGTACTGTTATACACTTCGCATTTATCCACCGAATAATAGTGGCCTAGTGTGTAAGGCGACTCTTCTGTAAGCAATATGTCCGTGAAAATCCCAGTAGCGCTATTGTTTAAATATTTTTACTTTCAACATTTATTTCTTTTTATTTTTCAAATGCATGCATACATGTAAACCTCAATCAGTTCACTTGAATCCTTTCACTTTAATTCAAGAAATGTCGAAACCGTTTGGATACAGGTAATATAAAAACGTGTTTGCTGATGTTGCAACTTTTCTAGACAACTGGGGGACCCAGAACCCTTTTCCTCACTTAACCATCAATACGATTTGAGTAAGCAGGGTCAACGTCTTTTTGATCCGAGAGAAGCTGCGAGAGACCAACACATCAGCAACGTTCAAGGGAAGATTATAAATGATAAATGAATGAATAAAGATTATGATAAAAAGAGAAAAGTATTTAGTGAACTATAATTATTGTGAAAATTAAAAAACGAGTATTTCATCAATCAATAAATGAATACATTAATTAAGTATTCCATTTCATAGGAAAAAAGAAAGAAAAACTTTCATCAGTAAAATGCTGGGTTCGATCTTGAGTCTCTGTAAGTGAAAGTCCAGCGTCTTTCCACTACGCTAGTTCTCTGTTCAATGAGAGCACGCAGAAATAAAGTTAACATTTTTTACAGCGCAGGATATAAAGACGCGGAAACTATCGAATACGCCGATTTATGCCGGAAAACGATTACGGAAAACGATGAGTCTCAGGTAAATTTGGTCAAACAATACCTGCCAGTATTCCATGACAAAACACTGAAAAGCAAGAGGACCAAGATGGCCCTAGATCACTCACCTGAAAGTGTTAACTTCTTATAAATTCAAACTCACCTATTTAGTAAATGAGGTAAGACAGGTGGTGACTGTGTATCTAGATGTTCCTTGATGTTCTCTAGACAACTCAATTCTGATGAGGCGTTACCTGCCAGTATCCCATGGCAAAACACTGAAAAACAAGATGCATTTGTGAAACACTGATGCCCCCGTAATGGCCAACGCTAATTTTTTGGAAAGACAAATGGACCAACACGAGTAAAACAATATGCCCACAATCTTTTGATACGGGGCAGAAAAAGGTGAAGTTCCAACTATAGTTAGAAGTTTTTCACCTGAACCTGGCCTAAGTACAGTCGACACTCGTTGTGTCGAAGTCAGAGGGGCCGTGAAGATACATCGACATATCCGGAGTTCGACACATCCGATTTTTCTTTGTTTCCATTGAAATAATGCTTAACCGTCTTTGATGCTCATCAAGAACGTTCATAAAAATAAATTGAAATATAGTAGGAAAAGGAAAGAAATTGCTCGACATGAGCAATTTCTTTCCCTTTCCTACTTTATTTCAATGGCTACATTTATTCTAAAATAACTGTTAAATGTTTTTGATATCCATTGATGAGGACTGGACCAGTTTTCACTTCGACTTAAGCGGGAATTCGACTCATCCGATGTCGAGATAATGAGTGTCGACTGTAATTACACACTTTAATATTTTGACTTGAATTTCATGACTATCCTGAATAGTAGCTGAATCTACTATTTGCTATTTGCAAACTCACTAGGACTGTGTAGCCAAAAATATGCCCTTTCAAGCATGGAAAAAATCTTGAGGATTATCCAAATTGAAAATTAAGTAGATGATGTATACAAAATCTGACTGCGTGAACATAACTTTCACACTTTCAATTACAAGTAGAAACGAGTGACTGTATTGTGAAATGGTATTACACTAACCTTCACCAGTCCAATTCGAAGGACTGTACCCATATAAGGGGTCTATTTCTACTTCATTTGATGCAAGTGGGCCGTAGAATGTACTGCGAGCTACAAATGTCTTTGATGGCTGAAACTGAAGGTCTTTAGATACTATCCATATGTCATCTGAAAAATACCAAGGCTAAGTGAAACAATTTCCAAATTGTAAAATTTTCTACAGGTCCAAATTCAAGGTTAATACAGATGATGGTTTAAAGTCAATGGAAATGTACATTATTTTGGTCTTTATAGGTAGGAAACATTGTGGGAAATGAAGATATTGCTATTGTTGCCTTGTTTCCCCAAGCAATTCTCTAATTGGGGAACTCAATGCCAAAGTAGCATTCTTTAGAGTGAGATTTTTAGATATCTCAATATGTTAAAAGCATTCTTCAGAGTTAGAATTTTCAGCTGCTAAATGAGAGCACCATTACTCTACTTCTTACAGAACCCCCTGGTCAATTCTGTAGAAACAATATGAGAGAGAATTGACCAAGTTATTCCGAAAGCTTTATAAGCTTTAACCCTTTACCAGACGGCAGAATTTTGGACTGTTCCAAATTCAAAGATGTTGCAAACAGCAGTTTCAAGTGAATATATTGTCACATTTTTGGTCTTTTGTGTAGAAAACATTGTGGGAAATGAAGAAATTGCTTGTCACAAGCAATTTCTTCATTTTCCACAATGTTTTCCCAAGCCCTTTCGAGTGAGGGAGTCAAAAGGCGTCACTATGCAGTAATGGGCTAAACTGTGGTAGTCCAAATGCTCCCAAGATACGACTTTGCAATGAATCATTCAATACACCTCAGTTAGAATGCTGCTCCTAAAAACATCTGAAGAATTCTCACTGCAAAGAACGTGCCTCGGTTCATGTTTAGGCAAGGTATTTTCTTTTTCAAATAAACAGCACTAACCTTTAGCATACAAGGATGAATGTCCTTTTCTGGGTAACTTCAGAAATAGCTGCTTTTTCTGTACTGTATCTTCTTCATGTTTACCTCTAGCCCATTTCTGGAGAAAAAAAAATTCAACATTTTCCCAAACAAGAACTGGTTTTGACCTTCCTTATAGGACAGGGTAGGGAAAACATAGTCTGGAGAACCTAACCATGAATTTTTGTCATTTCTACCACAATGTTCTTTCTGAGCCTCAAGCTGCTTGCCCACATAGGTTTACGATTATCAAACCATTGGTAGGGGAAAATTTTGTGAGAAAGAATGTGTCCGCAGCTGTGGATGGGACCCAGGACCTCAAGATTTAAAGTCTAATATGTCAAATTGAACTACCAACTACACTATGGCCTCAGCCTAACAAGAGTGCCATGGTCACAATATACGCCGCCCCAGGGACTAAGTTTTAAGGGGGCATAACTCAGGCAAAAATCAATGAACCATAAAATCCTTCCTTCATGCACATTTACCAATTGAGGTGATAACATTGACCAAGTTTCAAGAAGATCCAGCCAGAAACTTAGGAGGAGTTGCGTTGACAAGAAAAGTGGACGGACGTACGGACGGACGGATGGATGGACGGACGGACGGACGGACAGACGGAGAAGATGACGCCAATATACGTCCGCCTCCGGCGGCGTATAAAAATGAAAGGTGGGGGGGGAGAATTTTGTCAAAACAGTTATCAGTAAAAGTACAAAATTTCTCTTACTGGTTTTTTGAAGTACTGCATTATATCTTCCTTGGATTTTCTGACAAGTTGACATTCTGGGTAAAAATGTACATGCTGATCTTTCATGTATAACCCTAGACTGTTACCGTCACTGATCTTACACTAATTTCCTGGTCCTGGTCAACCTTTTCCCAAGCAAGAGCTGATTTTAATGTCCCTTACGAGAACTGCTTTGGAAAAGATTGAGGCAAAAGAAGACAAGAGCCGTCACAGACGGATTATGCTCCCCGAATAAGTGTTTGTCACAAAATAAAAACTATCATACATTAAGCCCCCTTTTCCCACGACAGCCTTTTTGTACACACATTATTTATAAAATATGGTCTAAAACATCCTATTTATTACATAAGTACAAAATTTCATTAAATTCTGCCCAATAGATGAAGAGAAATTAGAGAAAAACTAATGTTTACACTAAGGCCCCTTTTTCCATGATGCAGCCTCAAATTAAGAAACGGAGAAAAAGGTCCCTAGGTATTATCCCAGGGAATTCACATGTGAAGTTTCATTGAATTTGGTCCAAGGGTTGCTGAGATCTGGCTGTGGACGGACGGACGGACACACGGACGGACAGACGGACGGACAGCCGAACGGACGGACGGACAGCATCGCGACTATATGCTCCCCCGAAATTTTTTCGGGGAGCATAAAAATGCTGATAATCAGTATTTTCTTCTTTTACCTCAATATTTCCTGTGCTACATTGTACCAAAAAAACTTACCTATACGAATAGCCAACTTTAGTCTTCAGCAGCAGCTTTCAAACTGAACAATCCAATTTTTATGCTTTTCTTCTTTTTTTTTTCTTTTTAGAAAATATCATCTAGATTTATAAATAACAAGGGCCGTCAGAGACGGACAATGCTCCCCGAATAAGGCATTGTCACAATAAATGTATGCCATGGAGAGCACTTTATTGTCAAGGGCATCTGATTTGCTACTCAAATATGAAATTTCATCAAATTCTGACCATTAGACTAGGAGAAATTAGAGAAAAACTATATTTCACCATAAGTCCCCTTTTCCCATGACAAGGCCTCAAATCCAAAAACGGGGAAAAGTACATCGGCATTTTGTCACAGGGAGTTCACATGGTAAGTTTCATTTGATTTGGCCCAAGGGTTATGGAGATATTGCTTCGGACGGACGGACGGACGGACGGACGGACGGACGGAATGACGGACGGACAGGACGGACGGACGGACGGACAGACGAAGCGGCGACTATATGCTCTCCCTTCGGGGAGCATAATAACATGTGCTTTTTCGAGATTTGAAAAGGGGACTTAATTTTGTGAAACCACTTGTCAGTAAAAGTGCAAAATTTCTCTTACTGGTTTTTTGAAGTACTGCATTATGTCTTCCTTAGATTTTCTGACAAGCTGACATTCTGGGTAGAAATGTACATGCTGGTCTTTCATGTATAACCCTAGACTGTTACCGTCACTGATCTTGCGCTGATTTCCTGGTCCAGAATTAAAGTTGGACACTTTACCATCTGCCCACTGGAAAAACTGAAAACAACAAGATGTGTTTGTGAAACACAAATGCCCCCGAAATGGCCATTTTTCGAAAATGTTAAGTTTTCGTGGAGTAAAGGGTTGATAAGGGTTAATTTGAGCTTTGTATGTCAAATAGTTATGGAGGAATGACAAAGGTTAAGTTTTCAGGTTAAGTTTTCGGACAGACGGATGGACAGACAGACAGACAGACGGACATGAGTAAAACAATATGCTCCCAATCTCTCGATACGGGGGCATAAAAAGGAGAAAACTGTTTAACCCTTTCAAAAATGACAAATTATGACTGGTCTAAATTGCTAGGTAAGACCTTTCAAATGTGATGGAAAAATTTATTTATTCAGTTCAGTTTCTTAACAATGAATGTCTGTCAAATATTTCTAGTTCTTGGCCATAACTTTACTTAATATGTTTACTTTATCATTTGTAATTGTTAAGAAATTTAGCAAGCCTAGAATTATGTTGTTTGAAAAATAGCTTACCATACCTTACATCTTTGCTGTGTATTTTTACCACAGCCATAAAATTGTCTCCCTTTATTTGGCCCCTCTTTCCTAACACTGAGAAGTTTGGCCGCACATCCACATTTACATTGTACCGACACACTGTTAGCACTGGATCTGTGTGCTGTTGTAAAAGTAAAAGATTTATATTTCATTGTATTTATATGCATTTTGTCATCTACAGAAGCTTTTATAAAGGCGAAGTCTAGGGTTTTACCTTTTAGGAATGGATTATTTATAAAACAATATAATGTTACTTATGATTTTACACAGGACGAGAAAACACCTTCATCCACATCAACTAATTGAATTATCATCTTATTAAATATGTTAATTTGATACATGTATATGCAAGGACAAGGGTTGCCAGAGACGGACAATGCTCCCCGAAAAAGGCATTGTCACAATAAATGTATGCCATGGAGAGCAGTTTATTGTCAATGCAGGGTTTTCATTAAGATTTGAAGTAGGAGGCTGAAAAGGAACGGTAGGAGGTAGGGGGGTCCTCACTCCAACAAGGATAATAGGGACAGCACCCCTTGTCAGACAATTCTAGGCGGCCAAAATTTGATTTGAGGCGGTCATTTTGGCCGCCTGCCGCCTCTTAATGAAAACCCTGCAATGGCATCTGATTTGCTACTCAAATATGAAATTTCATCAAATTCTGACCATTAGACTAGGAGAAATTAGAGAAAAACTGTATTTTACCTTAAGTCCCCTTTTCCCATGACGAGGCCTCAAATCCAAAAAACCGGGAGAAGTACATCGGCATTATGTCATAGGGAGTTCACATGGTAAATTTCATTTGATTTGGCCCAAGGGTTACAGAGAAATCACTTCCGACGGACAGACGGATGGACGGACGGAATGACGGACGGATGGACAGACAAAGCGGCGACTATATGCTCTCCCTTCTGGGAGCATAAAAATATTATCATGTAGTGTTACATATATTAAGCCACTAAGGCTTTGGGGGAATACAAACTCTAAGAGAAAGACATTTAAAATACTATCAAGCACGATATCTGAACACCAAATACCGAGCAAAGTATCATTTTTTAAACAGAAGAGGAACTTACCGCTTTTCTCATATGTAGATAATTAATATCTTATTCTGTAGTAAAGTTATATTTTAACACAGAAGAGGAACTTACCACTTTTCTCATAAGTAGATGTGTCTATTCTTGACAATGCCCCATGATATCTTTTGGAAAGGTCAAACAATATAGTGTTCAAGTTCTCTAGAGCAAGAAGAAAATGTGAAACATGTATAATGTTGTATATAAAGTAAAGCGGCCCATACACGATCAATATCATTGACAATATTATTGAGCCATAATATTGACAATATTTTTCTAGCCACCCATACACGATCAATTTTATTGACAATATTAATTTAGAGAACAATCAACCATGGGTTACATAATGTCAATAAAAATATTGAAGAAAATATTTCAGCGATCGCAGATATTCGTCAATAGTATTGACAATCCTTCAATATTGCCCATTCACTGTCAATATTATTGTCATTACCAAATATTGACAATAATATTGTCAATAATATTGATTGTGTATGGGCCGCTTAAGACAACATCATTAAGACAACATGATGTAAAGTATAATGGCTAAAAGATTTCTGTATGTTTAATCATGCATTACATTTCGTTCAATGAGTAAATGCAGGAAGATATAATCAAAGTAAACAATGAAGGCAAAGTTTCAGAAACAAAACATTCATGGAACTAATACCTGAATCTTTGTTACATAATAGAGTTACAGTAATAGTTAGAATGTTCTAAAAGCAGCATTAAATTTCTGCATGCATTTCTTGACCATTATGCACATTTTCCTGAATTCTTAAATGAAATCAAACAAGCATTCTGAAGTATTGCAAAACAATACCAAGTCCCCTACCAGCTTTATAAATATGTGTTTAGAAAAAGAAGCCCCAAAAAATTCAAAGTCCAGCATCCGCATCTTCCTCAAAAATCACTGGACTGGAACGAAACTCAACCTTGTTCTGTAACTTATCAATGCGGGTCTACATACCAAAAATCAGCTCAATAGCTGCAAGTATTAAGAAAAAAAGTCTCGGAAACTGTGATTTCCCAGAAATTTTCTAAGTCCAGCATCCATATCTTCCCAAAAAATCACTGGACAGGAACGAAACTCAAACTCGTTCTGTATCTCATCAATATGTGTTCATATACCGAAAATCAGCTCAATACCTGCAAGCGTTTAGAAAAAAAGCTGGAAAACTGTAATTTCCCAGTAATTTTCTAAGTTCAGCATCCATATCTTCCTCAAAAATCACTGGACCGGAACGAAACTCAAACTTGTTCTGTAACTCATCAATGCGGGTCTACATACCAAAAATCAGCTCAGTAGCTGCAAGCATTAAGAAAAAAAGTCTGGAAAACTGTGATTTTCCAGAAATTTTCTTAGTCCAGCATCCATATCTTCCCAAAAAATCACTGGACCGGAACAAAACACACACTTGTTCTGTAACTCATCAATGCGGGTCTACATACCAAAAATCAGCTCAATAGCTGCCAGCATTGAGAAAAAAAAGTCTGGAAAAGTGTAATTTCCCAGTAATTTTCTAAGTCCAGCATCCATAATTATCTTCCTCAAAAATCACTGGACCGGAACGAAACTCAAACTTGTTCTGTAATTCATCAATGCGGGTCTACATACCAAAAAATCAGCTCAATAGCTACCCCCGTTTAGAAAAAAAGTCTGGAAAACTAATTCACCGGACTGACGGACAGACAGAGAGCAAACCTAAAGTCCCCTTCGGCTTCGCCGGTAGGGGACTAACAAGCTTAAAAGTACACCATGTGCACTTACTGGATATGTGGACATGCAGATTGACAGACTGTGATTCCCAAATAGCTTAAAAGAAAGTCAGAAAACCTAGTGCACCCCAAGTTATATCTTTGAGAAAACTTTATTACCTATAACAGCAGCAGAGAGTATCTGCTTATATTGATGTACAGATGAGAAACATTCTGGTATAACAACTTGTCTTGTTATTGTCTGTGTGAATTCTACCATGTCTCGACCAGGAAAACATAACTCTGTACAGGATACCTTCTGCAATGACAAAATGTATCATGATATTCAGAATTTGCTCCTTTTCTTTCGACACTTTCCACTGTAGTACCTGTTTATATTGATGTACAGAAGAGAAACATTCCGGTATGACAACTTGTCTAGTTATTGTCTGTGTGAATTCTACCATGTCTCGACCAGGAAAACATAGCTCTGTACAGGATACCTTCTGTAATGACAAAATGTATCATGATATTCAGAATTTTCTCCTTTTCTTTTGACACTTTCCACTATAGTATGTTTATATTGATGTACAGATGAGAAACACTCTGGTATAACAACTTGTCTAGTTATAGTCTGTGTAAATTCTACCATGTCTTGACCAGGAAAATATAACTCTGTACAGGATACCTTCTGCAATGATAAAATGTATCATGATATTTAGATTTTTCTCCTTTTCTTTTGACACTTTCACTGTAGTATCTGTTAATAATGATGTACAGATGAGAAACATTCCGGTATAACAACTTGTCTAGTTATAGTCTGTGTAAATTCTACCATGTCTCGACCAGGAAAACATAACTCTGTAAAGGATACCTTCTGCAATGATAAAATGTATCATGATATTCAGGATTTTCTCTGGATCAATACTAAAATATCCTTAATTTTTAATTTGGGAAAGTAATGTTAACAATTATTACTTTTCCAGCAAAAAGTTTCAATATCAAACATCAGTACTTTCTTCTTTTACCTCAATGTTTTCCTAAACCTTGTTTAATAGGGACATCAAAACCAGGTCTTGTCTTACCTGTCCCATATTGTGTGAACTTTGTAGACTGGTTGAACTGTTTGTTTGTCTCTTTAGTGACACTATCCTTTTGGAGGATAGAAAACATTGTGGGAAATGAAGAAATTGCTTGTTACAAGCAATTTCTTCATTTTCCACAATGTTTTCTAAGCTCTTCTCTTGTGAGACTTCAAAAGGCACCAGCATGTTGGAATGGGCTAACATACCTGTCCAGGATTTTGTGAACTTAGACAACTGATTGGACTAATTGTCTGTTTAGTGGCTCCACTCTTGTACCAGGGCTCATTGTATTCATACTACTTGAATGTGATTAAATTTTGACTTTTATGGGAAGAAAATATTATGGGAAATGAAGAAACTGCTTGTCACAAGCAATTTCTCCATTTTCCAAAATGTTTTCAAAAGCCTTTATCTTGTAGGGCATCAAAGAAATGTCAATTTGTGGTAACAGATTAACACACCTGTCCCGTATTTTTTGAACTTTGACAACTGGTTGGACTGTTTGTTTGTATGTTTAGTGGCTCCATCCTTGACATTGTACCAGGGCTCTTTGTGTTCATCCTACTTAAATGTGATTAAATTTTGACTTTTTTGGGAAGAAAACATTGTGGGAAATGAAAGAATTGCTTGTCACAAGCAATTTCTTCATTTTCCACAAAGTTTTCTAAGCTCTTCTCTTGTGAGACTTCAAAAGGCATCAGCATGTTTGAATGGGCTAACATACCTGTCCCGGATTTTGTGCATTTTGCAGACTGGTTGGACTATTTGTTTGTCTGTTTATTGGCTCCACTCTTGTAACAGGGCTTTTTGTATTCATCATACATGGTGGTCTAAATCTTGAGCTGTAAAATATCTTTTCAAGGTCAATATGCATAAAATATCAGGGTGCTGTTGTTTTTTTTTTTTTTTCAAATTCTTATCCTTCTGACTTAAATTTTGTTTAAAACAAATTCTCCCTCTACAAGATTTTTCAATCAGTTTGTCTCAAGCTTTTGCAACAATAATGTAGTAAAGGGGAGGCAGTATAGGCTAAGATCAGACTGCATGTCTGTGCAGTCTGATCTTAGCCTATACTACCTGCCAAAGTTTTTTGTGAACATTGCTGACTTATTTGACTGTTTGTTTGTCCACTTAGTGACTCTACTCTTGTAACAGAGCTCTTTGTACTCATCATACTTGGTAGTAATATTTTAGCAAAGATGATGAAATCGATTGGGAATTTCTGATAATACATTTTAACTTATTTTTTCCTTGCAAAAGTCCTATGTATGTCTTTCTATCTATAATTGTAAATTTTCTGTGCCACAATATTTCTATACAGTGCATCTTGCATGCTTGTCCCTATTTCCACGAATCAATGTGTGGTATGTGGTTTGATTTGATTTCAAGCAGTTTTTGGTGGAAAATTGTGATGGCCATGGTGATGCATGTTTTTCAACTCAAACCAGTGGAATCACCCAGATTTATCACCTGTCTACATTTCCCTCCCTGTACCACTGCGAATCGCAGTGATCACCACGATCACAGAAATCACCGCAAAATGTGATGTTTTGTGTGAAAAATCATGCAGGTAGCGGTGGGCAATCACCGTGATTTTCAACTCGAAATTGATTTTTATCGCGATTGGTGAGTGTTTTAGGCATAAAACATGCACGCTGCACAGTACATATTACAAGTAAAATTCTACTTTGAATCAATGACTTTGTCCACTATACCTCCATTCAATTTAAAGAAATCTGAAAAAAGCTTTCATTTGAGAAAGGGTCAAAGATTCACAAGTCAATACTTACCTTTTTGTTGTTTGTCCTTTTATTACAGGATTGTTTGTATCCACAGCCACTGGTGATGACACTAATGGGCTTCTGAAGCTTGACCTCAAAGAGTTATTTGATGGGGGTCTTTTCATGGCATGTAACTTGTCATCATTTGCTCCATGAATAGTTTCTTTTGCCTGTGGGAGTCCTTGATTGTTTGTTTCCACAGCTACTGGTGATGAAACTAATGGACTTCTAAAGTTGGATAGGAATGTGCTCTTTGGTGGAACACTTTTATTGGCATGGAACTCCTCATTATTTGCTGTAGAATGCATATGAATAATTCCATTTGTCTGTAAACTATCTTTGTTTTCATTACGGATCTTATCATGTATGTCCATATCACTTTCTGGCATATTGCACTCTGTATCTGGGATATTTCTTTCAATATCTGGGGATTTGGTTGACTTCTGCAATATTCTGAGGAATCTATGAGATTTTGTATCACATATTTTTGTATTTGATCCATTGTCATTGCCTGATTTTTTCACAGGTGGTTTCCAGCCACCCCGAAGACTTGGAGCTGGCTGCTGTGATGGTTTGTCAGATTGCACTGAACTTGGTTGATCCTCGAACGATAATGACAAATTAAAAGAATCATCTGAGGAAGGTTTCCTGTTTTCAGGTGAAAACACAGGCACAATTTTTGACTCGATTTGAAAGTTAGTACCATTTTCCCTGATAAGATTATCTGTAATATTGTCAGTATCTGACAATCCAACAGCATCAGATGTGTCAATTTCCTTGTTTTCATCTATAACACTCTCATCTTTCCCTTGACTAATATCACATTGTGTATTTTCACTATTCTCAACCATATCTTCAGAATGCTTTTGTTTAGAATCTGTATTAAAGACAGAAGCCCCAATTACAGCGGATTCTTCAGGTCCAGTTAGATGGTTTGAGGTGGTAATATTATTGTGATTACGCTCAAACACCGACTTTTCCATGTCTTCAACAGCACACAAAAATTCTTGTGAATCAATAGAGGAGGCTGATTCAAGAATGTCTATCACAACTTTATCCTTTTCATTTGACTTTTGAAAACTTTTACTGCCCATTTCACTGTCCAGAATAACATGTTTGTTGTCAACCCCTGCATAGGATGTAGCTTTATTATTTGAAGACACTACCTTCTCCTTTACCTTAAATTCCCCTCTGACTTGTGGTGAAGATTTGGTACTATATTGCTCTAGTTTCTGCAGATGATCCAAATTTGGTAATATTTTGACAGCACTTTCTATGACACTAAAATCTCGGTTTACAGGTTCTTTTCTTTTGAACTTTGTCAAATCTATTTCATCCTCATTCTGTTCAGGAACATACTGATCCCATTTAGATCTAGACCCTGATTCAGCATCATTACATGTGTTGTTAACTTCTACATCAGTTGGTACTTGAGATTCTTCCTGCTGACTAGAGTCCTCATCAACTAAACAATCATTGTTTGAATCATAAGAACTTGTTGATCTACTTTCACTAGACTGACAAGTAAGCATATTGTTTCTATTTGCATAGTCCTTCATTTTTACAGGGTTATTTTCAAACCTTGAAATATTTGTATCTATCCTAGGAGTAGACTTGAACAGATTATTGTTTTGCATCACATATTGATCTATGACATTTTGAGGCTGCAATGCTTGTGTTCCATGATGTTGTTGTTTATAATAATCTATGCCACCATTATTATTGTAGCTTAGGTGTCCTGTAACAGCATGTGTTTCGTAATGTCGCTGTTTATGATAATCTGTGCCACTATTTTTATTGTAGTTTTTGTGTCCTGTAACTTCACTCCTGTATCTCTGTAGAGATGACAAATAATGAGGTCTAGAGTCTCTATGTTCAGGAGGGCATGTGTCCCTGTCATGGTCCCTATCATGTTTTCTATCTCCAATGTTGGGATACATCAATCTGGGCTCATTGTACAACTGACTGTACAATTCATCTTCATTCTCACTTGAATCTGAAAGTATAGAACTACAGATGAGAATGGTTGATTGAGGTTTAACACCTCTTCCAACTGCTATGGTCATATAGAGGCAGCTGGAAGACCTAACCATGGCTTTGCGTCATTTTTCACACTAGTACTACTACAATATTCTTACCTTACAGAGCCTCTAGTTGCTTGCCCTCATAGATAAACAATTATACAACAATTGGTGGGAGACAAATGCCAGAAATGATGTTTGCCATGGCAGAGGATCTAACCATGGACCTTATGAGTGAGAGTTAAATACACTACCATCTGCGCTATGACTGAAGCAAAAAGGTAAATATAAGAGGACAAAGCTTTTTAAAAAGCAAAATATGATCAAACTTAGGCAAAATGGTAAATATCATCTACATTTCAAAATTTAAGGTGTGTCATTCACCACTTAGTACCCCTTTGGCCTCTAGGCACAATTAACCCATTACCACGCAATGATTCTTTTTGACTCCCCACATGAAATTGGCTTTGGAAAACATTGTGGAAAATGAAGAAATTGCTTGTGACAAGCTGTCACAAGCAATTTCTTCATTTCCCACAATATTTTCTGAACAAAACTACCAAAAAATGAAAAGAATCATTCACTATATATTGTCGTCTGCAACATCTTTGAATTTGGACAAGCTTAAAATTTTGTTGTTTGGTAATGGGTTAAAATTCTGCAGTAAGTTACTGCAGTTTTACTCACAAGAAGGTACCACACAGTCTTCAGAAGTCTTGTTAACTGTAAATGCAATGTTGATTCCCATCTCGTCTGAAGAAGCAACACTGCCATGAGAACTTCCAGGTGAGAAAATTCCATTATTACATATAGGGGATAGTTTAGGAGCCATCTTACATCCAGGTGCTAAAATTCTGTCATTAATTATGGGGGATAGTTTAGGTCCCATCCTTTGTCTATAGGCTGTCCCATACTTGACTCCAGTCATCCTGTAGCCACTTTCTGTATCATTGATGCTTCCTGGTTGAGTATAGACTGTAAAATACCATGACTAAGGAAGAACAAACTCAAAGCCACCGAAATTGAACAAGCATTAACCCATTACCACACAGTGACATGTTTTGACACCCCTAAAGAACAAGAGCTGTCCGAAGACAGCGCGCTCGACTTTCTAAGTTGCTTAGTATAAAGGGGGCATAACTCCAAATATAGTGGAGCCAGGGTCATGGGCCCTGATAGTAAGGTAGAGGGTGTGATGGTGAATAAGTATTCCAAGTTTGGGTTGAATCCCTTTGATAGTATGAAAGTTATTGATGATTGAAAAAACTTTAACCTTGGTTGCAACGCCGACGCCAACGCCAACACCAACGCCAACGCCAACGCCGACGCCCGGGTGACAGTATAAGCTCTCATTTTCTTCGAAAAGTCGAGCTAAAAAGGCTTGGAAAACATTGTGAAAAGTGTTGAAATTGCTTGAGACAAGCAATTTCTTCATTTTCCACAATGTTTTTTAACCCAAAATGGACAGAATTTTAAATTTCATCAACTTGAAATTATCGTCTGCAACACCTTTCAAATTGGAATAGTCCAAAATTTTGCTGTTTGGGAAAGGGTTAATGAAAGTATATTCTTGTCTCATCTGACAAAGCACCAGTTGCACTGTCAGAACTTTAAGAAAAGTATATTTCATCAGAGTTTATAGGAGACAGTTTATGAATCTTACATCCCTGAGAGAAATTCCATCGTTTTACTATAGAGAACAGTTTAAAATCTTATGTCCAAGAAAGAAAATTTATCTATAGAGGATAATTTAAAATCTATCTCTTGTCCAAGGGAGAACTTTTGGTCATAATTTATAAAGAATAATTTAAGAACTATGTTATCTCTATGAGAGAACCTTTGTTCAATATTCATATAGGATAGTTTAGGAGCTATCTTACGTCAAAGAGAAAACTTTCGGTCATTTTCTACTAAAGGATATTTTAGAAGTATCTTGTGTCCAAGAGAAAACTTTTGGTCAAATATTCATAGAGGATAGTTTAGGACCTACTTTATGTCCAAGCAAGAACATTTTTTCATCATTTATAGAGGACAATTTAAGAGCTATCTGATGTCCATGAGTGAAAATTCTGTCATTTTTCTTTATAATAAATTAAGAACTTATAAGATCTTATGACCATGATGGAATATTCTGTCATTTTTTATAGACAATAGTTTAGGAACTATCTTACCGTAATTATTCTAATAAACGCCCATATTCTAATAAACGCCCATCCCCCTTATCTAAGCTGAAAATATGCATATTTCAAGCACAAATTAAGCAAGAAAGGGTGATTCTAATAAACACCCACCCCGATTTTGGATTGAAATAATGTAAATCGTAAACAAAGATCACTTCCCCTTGCAATGCAAGAGAGGATTTCCTGTCCCCCAATATGTTTACTATGAAAAATCGTATTTTATAGTCCTTGTAACAAAACTTTGCATACTCTCACTTAATTAACTTCCAGTCCATGAATTGACATTTGATTCGCATGTTTTGACTATCATATTTAGAATATCTCTAATAAACACCCACCCCAACTTTTCTATTGAGCACTTTTCTAATAAACACACGTGTCAAAGAGAGAAAAATCTGTCATTTTCATAGAGGATAGTTTGAGAACTATCCTATGTACAAGAGAGAAAAATCTGTCATTACCTTAAGAGGATAGTTTAAGAACTAACTTATGTCCAGGAGAGAAAATTCTGTCATTATTTATAGAGGGTAGTTTGAGAACTGTCTAGTGTCCAAGAGAGAAAATTCTGTCATTACTATTTTATAGAAGATAGTTTGAGAACTATCTTATGTCCAAGAGAAAGAAAAATCTGTCATTATTTATAGAGGATAGTTTGAGAACTATCTCATGTCTAAAAGAGAAAATTCTGTCATTATTATTTTATAGAGGATAGTTTGAGAACTATCTTATGTCCAAGTGAAAGAAAATTCTGTCATTTTTATAGAGGATAGTTTGAGAACTATCTTATGTCCAAGACAGAAAATTCTGTCATTATTTATAGAGGATAGTATGAGAACTATCTTATGTCCAAGAAAGTAAGTTATGTCATTATTTAAAGAGGATAGTTTGAGAACTATCTTATGTCCAAGAGAGAAAATTCTGTCATTATGCAGAAAGGATAGTTATTTTTTAGAGGATAGTTTGAGAATTATCTCATGTCCAAGAGAGAAAATAATGTCATTATTTATAGAGGATAGTTTGAGAACTATCTTATGTCCAAGAGAGAAAATTCTGTCATTATTATTTTATAGAGGATAGTTTGAGAATTACCTCATGTCCAAGAGAGAAAATAATGTCATTATTTATAGAGGATAGTTTGAGAACTATCTTATGTCCAAGAGAGAAAATTCTGTCATTATTATTTTATAGAGGATAGTTTGAGAACTATCTTATGTCCAAGATTGAAAATTGTCATTATTTATAGAGGATAGTTTGAGAACTATCTCATGTCCTGAAGAGAAAATTCTGTCACTATGTATAGAGGGTAGTTATAAAACTACCTTATGTCCTAAAGAGAAAATTATGTCATTATTTCTAGAGTATAGTTTGAGAACTATCCTATTTCCAAGAGAGAAAATTCTGTCATTATTTATAGAGGATAGTTAAAGAACTATCTTATGTCCAAGAGAGAAAAATCTGTCATTATTTACAGAGGATAGCTTGAAAACTATCTTATGTCCAAGAGAGAAAATTCAATAAAAATTCATAGAGGATAGTTTGAGAATAATCTTATGTCAGAGAGAGAAAATTCTGCAATTATTTAAAGAGGATAGTTTGAGAACTATCTGATGTCCAAGTGAGAAAATTCTGCCAATATAATTTTATAGAGGATAGTTTGAGAACTATCTCATGTCCAAGAGAAAGATAATTCTGACATTATTTATAGAGGATAGTTTGACAACTATCTTATGTCCAAGAGAGAAAAATTGTCATTATTTATAGAGGATAGTTTGAGAACTATCTCATGTCCAAGAGAGAAAATTCTGTCATTATTCATAGAGGATAGTTTGAGAACTATCTTATGTCCAAGAGAGAAAATTCTGTCATTATTTATAGAGGATAGTTTGAAAACTATCTTAGGTCCAAGAGAGAAAATAATGTCATTATTTATAGAGGATAGTTTGAAAACTATCTTATGTCTAGGAGAGAAAATTCTGTCATTATTTATAGAGGATAATTTGAGAACTATCTTATGTCCAAGTGAGAAAATTCTGTCATTATTTTTTTATGGGGGATAGTTTTAGAACTATCTTATGCCCAAGAGAAAGAAATTTCTGTCATTATTTATAGAGGATAGTTTGAGAATTATCTTATGTCCAAGTGAGAAAATTCTGTCATTATAATTTTATAGAGGATACTTTAAGAACTATCTTATGTCCAAGAGAAAGAAATTTCTGTCATTATTTATAGAGGATAGTTTGAGAATTATCTTATGTCCAAGTGAGAAAATTCTGTCATTATAATTTTATAGAGGATACTTTAAGAACTATCTTATGTCCAAGAGAAAGAAAATTCTGTCATTATTCATAGAGGATAGTTTGAGAACTATCTTATGTCCAAGTGAGAAAATTCTGTCATTATTTATAGAGGATAGTTTGAAAACTATCTAATGTCCAAGAGAGAAAATTCTGTCACAATTTACAGAGGATATTTTGAGAACTATCTTAGGTCCAAGAGAGAAAATTCCGTCATTATTTATAGAGGATAGTTTGAGAAATATCGTATGATGTCCTAGAAGGAAAATTCTGTCATTATTCATGGAGGATAGTTTGAGATCTATCTTATGTCCAAGAGAGAAAATTCTGTCATTATGCATAGAGGATAGTTTGAGAACTATCTTATGACTAAGAGAGAAAACTCTGGCATAATTATAGAGGATAGTGTCAGAACTACCTTATGTCCAACAGACAAACATTTATTCATTAATTATAGAGAATAATTTGAGAACTATCTTATGTCAAGGAGAGAAAATTTCGTAATAATTCATAGAGGATAGAGTAAGTTCACCTAATGTCGACACTGTCCATTTATCGACACCCCCACGATTTTATCAAAAATACGATTCCAGCCTCGCTCCTGATATGAAAATATCAATATTTGCGATGTCATCACTTAAAGATGCAATTTTTGAGTTTGTATGCCACATTCTTGTCCATGTTTTTCAGGATCATCATAAATTTGGGTCAGTCTTAACTTCCGAGATAAGGCTGGTTGATTTTTTTTCTTGAAAATTCTTAACTTTTATCTGGCATATTTTCCTTGCGTATACCATTTATTTAGCTTAAAATATGCTATCCTTTACATTTTAAACTGTTAAATGTGTATTGCCTTTCAATTTCTGTAAAATCTTTGGGTGTCGATAATTAGGAAAGATTAGTCATGGTTTCCCTAATATCGACACCCACTGAAAAAGTGCTTCTAAAATGGAAATTCTGAGGCTTTAGTTTACTTAGACTACAGGAACATCTGATAATTTGTACACGTTGTAAATGGTAGCTAATTGTATAAGTAATTATTTCAATTGGGATGTATTTGGTCACCAGATTATATAGGCTACGATCTGGTCGCTACCTTAGTTGCAATAATGCAACCAAAACCTTTAGTCATCATCTGGGTTTCCAATACCAACCATTACCAATCATCAAGTTTGTGGCTAAGACATCGCATCTAGCCGTACCCTAATGTTGAAAAGTAGAAGTGATGTTAATGCCTGTAGTTTACCTACCATTTCAATGTAAAATAGGACAAATACGCATTTAAAATTGTCATCTGAAAATCGTATTTCATATTCGCTCAAATTCCCAACTGAAGATTAACATACATGAATAAAAATGACGAGTCTTACTTTGTAACAAACATCCTTTAATCCATCACAAAGGTCACACTAGTTTAAACTTATGCTATAGCCTAAAACTTAATGCAGATGGGATATAATTTGACCCCTGTAAAGGGTACCGCCCTGTTACTTAGTTTGAAAGAGTAAAAACTCATTGGTTAGTCACCAAAACACTCGGGAAAAGCATCCCCTAATTTACGATGGTCTTACATACAGAGTTATCTATGCCGTACAACCGCTGAATTGATTGGCTTAAACAGTTTGTCAGTCTCCACCCATCCATGATTAATATGATTGATTGACAGGCAAGTCTGCACGCTGTTTCACATTCCTTTGTCGGAACAAAATGACGTCATATATTCGTCACACCACAGACTGTTTTGGAAACTTTGTGAACATCAAACAAAGCCGCCAACACCTGCTATTCAATACTTTACACATTGTTCACAAAATACACGCTTTTTAGAGGCACGCTTGTTTAATTTTCATGGTGTGCAGATAAAGTTTTAATTGAATATGGTTGTGGATAAATTAAACCATTAATTGGAATAATTAAGTGACAAGGTAGGCCTATCACATTTACAGAGCCAACACTTTCATTTTTTTGTCTGCCCATCATGGTGGATAGTCGCATTTTGTATGGATGCATGGTTTAAAAGACAAACCATTTAACCGGATATTCTTATGATGTTGAATGGTTTATCCTACTGGCGTCTTTTTCACAAATGTGTTAACAAGCGAAGTTTTCTCCACACTTCGCATGAATCATTTTTATTTACAAATCAAATAAATCCCACCCAAGACATCGCAGATTTAGATACTTACACTTTTTGAATGGAGTTGCAGACGAGAAAATATTTTTAATTGTTGTCACAAGTGAAAGAAGTTAATATCATAACATTAAAATTATCAAGGGAGAAGGAAAGGAAAAATTAACGATTATCAACAATTCTCTCTTTTCTCTCAATGTTTTCCACAGCAAATTTAAGCAGTGATGTCAAAGCTGGGTCATGCCTTGAAAATGGTTACATAAAACAAGTAAAGTCCTTATTTTCTAAAGAAAAAAAATGGGTGTCGATAATAGGGAGAGAGGGTGTCGATAAAAGGGAAATGTTGAAAATTTTACTGTTTCACCGCCTACATTGTAATCACGAATTTCATTGGCTGAAAAGTGCAAAATGCGTATAAAATACAAAGAAATGACCAATGAAAAGTGCCGTTACATGAATCTTGCAAGAAATCAAATGAATGATACCTACGAGTCATAATAATAAATGTGAAAGCTTAAGGTGTCGATAAACGGTGCACTTACTCTAGTAAAAGAACTATCTCAAGTCCAAGAGAGAATTCTGTCAATATCAAAAAAGGATAGTTTGAGAATCATCTTATGTCCGAGAAAGAAAATTCTGTCATCATTTATAGAGGATAGTTTGAGAACTATCTTATGTCCAAGAGAGAATATTCAGTCATTATTCATAGAGGATAGTTTGAGAACTATCTCATGTCCAAGAGAGAAAATTCTGTTATTATTTGTAGAGGATAGTTTGAGAACTATCTTATGTCCAAGAGAGAAAATTCTGTCATTATTTTTTATAAAGGATAGTTTGGAAACTATCTTATGTCCAAGAGAGAAAAATTTTGTCATTATTTATAGATGATAGTTTGAGAACTATCTTACGTCTAAGAGAGAAAATTCTGTCATTATTATTTTATAGAGGATAGTTTGAGAACTATCTCTTGTCCAAGAGAGAAATTTTTGTCATTATTTATAGAGGATAGTTTGAGAACTATCTTATGTCCAAGAGAGACAATTCGGTCATTATGTTTAGAGGATAGTTTGAGAATTTTCTAATATCTAAGAGAGAAAATTCTGTCATTATGCATAGAGGCTAGTTTGAGAACTATCTCATGTCCAAGGGAGAAAATTCTGTCATTATGCATAGAGGATAGTTTGAGAACTATCTTATGTCTAAGAGAGAAAACTTTGGCATTATTTATAGAGGATAGTTTGAGAATTACCTTATGTCCAACAGACAAACATTTATTCATTACCTATAGAGAATAGTTTGAGAACTATCTTATGTCAAGGAGAGAAAAATTTGTAATAATTCATAGAGGAAAGTAAAAGAATTATCTCAAGTCCAAGAGAGAAAATTCTGTCATTATTAATAGAGAATAGTTTGAGAATAAGCTTATGTCCAAGAAAGAAAATTCTGTCATCATTTATAGAGGATAGTTTGACAACTATGTTATGTCCAAGAGAGAAAATTCAGTCATCATTCATAGAGGATAGTTTGAGAACTATCTTATGTCTAAGAGAGAAAATTCTGTCATTATTTTTTATACAGGATAGTTTGACAACTATCATATGTCCAAGAGAAAAAATTATGTCATGATGCATAGACGATAGTTTGAGAACTCTCTTTTATCTCCAAGAGTAAAAAATCTGTCATTATTTATAGAGGATAGTTTGAAAACTATCTTATGTCCAAGAGAGAAAATTCTTTCAGTATGCATAGAGGATAGTTTGAGAACTATCTTAAGTCCGAGAGAGAAAATTCAGTCATTATTTATAGAGGATAGCTTGACAACTATCTTATGTCCAAGACAGATAATTATGTCATTATTTATAGAGGATAGTTTGAGAACTATCCTATGTCCAAGTCAGAAAATTCTGTCATTATTATTTCAAAGAGGATAGTTTTAGAACTATCTTATGTCCAAGAGAAAGAATATTGTGTCATTATTTATAGAGGATAGTTTGAGAACTATCTTATGTCCAAGTGAGAAAATTTTGTCATTATTATTTAATAAAGGATAGTTTGAGAACTATCTTATGTCCAAGTGAAAGAAAATTCTGTCATTATTTATAGAGGATAGCTTGAGAACTATCTTATGTCCAAGAAAGACAATTCTGTCATTATTTATAGAGGCTAGTTTGAGAATTATCTTATGTCCAAGAGAGAAAAATTTTGTCATTATTTATAGAGGATAGTTTGAGAACTATCTTATGTCCAAGAGAGAACATTCTGTCATTATTATTTTATAGAGGATAGTTTTAGAACTATCTTATGTCCAAGATTGAAAATTATTTTATTATTTATAGAGGATAGTTTGAGAACTATCTCATGTCCTGAAGAGAACATTCTGTCACTATGTATAGAGGGTAGTTTTAAAACTACCTTATGTCCAAAAGAGAAAATTCTGTATTTATTTATAGAGTATAGTTTAAGAACTATCTAATGACCAAAAGAGAAAATTCTGTCATTATTTATAGAGGATAATTAAAGAACTATCTTATGTCCAAGAGAGAATTCTGTCAATATTTATAGAGGATAGTTTGAGAACTATCTTATGTCTAGGAGAGAAAATTCATAAAAGATAGTTTGAGAACTATCTTAAGTCCAAGAGAGAAAATTCTGTCATCATGCATAGAGGATAGTTTGAGAACTATCTAAAGTCCAAGAGAGAAAATTCTGTCATTATTTATAGAGGAAAGTTTGACAACTATCTTATGTCCAAGACAGAAAATTAAGTCATTATTTATAGAGGATAGTTTGAGAACTATCTTACATCCAAGGGAGAGAATACTGCCATTATTAATAGAGGATAGTTTGAGAACTATCTGATGTCTAGGAGCGAAAATTCTTTCATTATTTATAGAGGATAGTTTGACAACTATCTTATGTCCAAGACAGAAAATTATGTCATTATTTATAGAGGATGGTTTGAGAACTATCTTACATCCAAGGGAGAGAATACTGCCATTATTAATAGAGGATAGTTTGACAACTATCTTATGTCCAAGACAGAAAATTATGTCATTATTTATAGAGGATAGTTTGAGAACTATCTAATGTCCAAGAGAGAAAATTCTGTCACTATTTACAGAGGATATTTTGAGAACTATCTTATGTCCAAGAGAGAAAATTCCGTCATTATTTATAGAGGATAGTTTGCGAAATATCTTATGATGTCCTAAAAGGAAAATTCTGTCATTATTTATAGAGGATAGTTTGAGAACTTCATTTATTCATTATATATAGAGAATAGTTTGAGAACTATCTTATGTCAAGGAGAGAAAATTTCATAATAATTCATAGAGGAAAGTAACAGAACTAACTCAAGTCCAAGAGTGAAAATTCTGTCATTATTCATAGAGGATAGTTTGAGAATCAGCTTATGTCCGAGAAAGAAAATTATGTCATCATTTATAGAGGATAGTTTGACAACTATCTTATGTCCAAGAGAGACAATTCAGTAATTGTTCATAGAGGATAGTTTGAGAACTATCTAATGTCCAAGAGAGAAAATTCTGTTATTATTTGTAGAGGATAGTTTGAGAACTATCTTATGTCTAAGAGAGAAAATTCTGTCACATTTTTTTCTTAGAGGATAGTTTGAGAACTATCTTAAGTCTGAGAGAGAAAATTCTGTCATTATTTATAGAGGATAATTTGACAACTATCTTATGTCCAAGACAGAAAATTATGTCATCATTTATAGAGGATAGTTTTGAGAACTATCTTATGTCCAAGAGAGAGAATTTTGTCATTATTTATAAGGGATAGTTTGAGAACTATATTACGTCTAAGTGAGAAAATTCTGCCATGGTTAATAGAGGATAGTTTGAGAACTATCTTATGTCTAGGAGAGAAAATTCTGTTATTATTTATAGAGGATAGTTTGAGAACTATCTTATGTCCAAGTGAGAAAATTCTGTCATTAATATTTCATACAGGATAGTTTAAGAACTATCATATGTCCAAGAGAAAGAAAATTCTGTCATTACTCATAGAGGATAGTTTGAGAACTATCTAATGTCCAAGTGAGAAAATTCTGTCATTATTATTTTATAGAGGATAGTTTAAGAACTATCTTATGTCTAAGAGAGAAAACTCTGTCATTATCTATAGAGGATAGTTTAAGATTTATCTTATGTCTAAGAGAGACAATTCTGTCATTATTTATAGAGGATAGTTTGAGAACTATCTTATGTCAAGGAGAAAAAATTTCATAATAATTCATAGAGGATAGTTAAAGAACTATCTCAAGTTCAAGAGAGAAAATTCTGTCATTATTCACAGAAGATAGTTTGAGAATCAGCTTATGTCCGAGAAAGAAAATTCTGTCATCATTTAAAGAGGATAGTTTGACAACTATCTTATGTCCAAGAGAGAAAATTCAGTCATTATACATAGAGGATAGTTTGAGAACAATCTTATGTCCAAGAGAGAAAATTCTGTTATTATTTTATAGAGGATAGTTTGAGAATTATCTTATGTCTAAGAGAGAAAATTCTGTCATATTTTTTTTTTTAAAGAGGATAGTTTAAGAACTATCTTAAGTCTGAGAGAGAAAATTCTGTCATTATTTATAGAGGATAATTTGACAACTATCTTACGTCCAAGACAGAAAATTATGTCATCATTTATAGAGGATAGTTTGAGAACTATCTCATGTTCTGAAGAGAAAATTCTGTCACTATGTATAGAGGGTAGTTATAAACCTACCTTCTGTCCAAAAGAGAAAATTCTGTCATTATTCATAGAGTATAGTTGGAGAACTATCTTATGTCCAAGTGAGAAAATTCTGTCATTATTATTTCATAGATGGTAGTTTGAGGACTAGATGGTAGTTTGAGAAAATTCTGTCATAATTTTTTTAAAGAGGATAGTTTAAGAACTATCTTAAGTCTGAGAGAGAAAATTCTGTCATTATTTATAGAGGATAGTTTGAGAATTATCTTATGTCCAAGAGAGAAAATAATGTCATTATTTAACCCCTTCCCAAACAAGACCCGGTTTTGACGTCCCTGATAGAAATGGATTGGGAAAACATTGAGACAAAAGAAGAAACTGCTGATAACCAGCAGTTTCTCCTTTTGTCTAATTATTTTCTGTGCTATATTGTACACAAATTCTATCTTAAACAAGGTCCATTTGTCGTCTGCAGCAGCTTTTGAAATGGAACACCCAAAAATTTGTCGTTCGGGAAAGGGTTAAAGAGGATAGTTTGAGAACGATCATATGTCCAAGAAAGACAATTCTGTCATTATTTATAGAGGATAGTTGGAGATCTATTTTATGTCCAAGAGAGAAAATTCTGTTATTATTTGTAGAGGATAGTCTGAGAACTATCTTATGTCTAAAAGAGAAAATTCTGTCATAATTTTTTATAGAGGATGGTTTGTGAAGCATCTTAAGTCCGAGAGAGAAAATTCTGTCATTATCTATAGAGGATAGTTTGACAATTATCTTATGTACAAGACAGAAAATTATGTCATTATCTATAGAGGATAGTTTGAGAACTATCCTATGTCCAAGAGAGAGAATTCTGTCATTATTTATAGAGGATAGTTGAGAACTATCTTATGTCTAGGAGAGAAGATTATGTCATTATTTATAGAGAATAGTTTGAGAACTATCTTATGTCCAAGTGAGAAAATTCTGTCATTATTATTTTATAGAAGATAGTTTGAGAACTATCTTATGTCCAAGAGAAAGAAAAATCTGTCATTATTTATAGAGGATAGTTTGAGAACTATCTTATGTCTGAAAGAGAAAATTCTGTCATTATTATTTTATAGAGGATAGTTTGAGAACTATCTTATGTCCAAGTGAAAGAAATTTCTGTCATTTTTATAGAGGATAGTTTGAGAACTATCTTATGTCCAAGACAGAAAATTCTGTCATTATTTATAGAGGAAAGTATGAGAACTATCTTATGTCCAAGAAAGTAAATTATGTCATTATTTATAGAGGATAGTTTGAGAATTATCTTATGTCCAAGAGAGAAAATAATGTCATTATTTATAGAGGATAGTTTCAAAACTATCTTATGTCCAAGAGAGAAAATTCTGTCATTATTATTTAATAGAGGATAGTTTGAGAACTATCTTATGTCCAAGATTGAAAATTATGTCATTATTTATAGAGGATAGTTTAAGAACTATCTTATGTCTAAGAGAGACAATTCTGTCATTATTTATAGAGGATAGTTTGAGAACTATCTTATGTCAAGGAGAAAAAAATTCATGATAATTCATATAGGATAGTAAAAGAACTATCTCAAGTTCAAGAGAGAAAATTCTGTCATTATTCACAGAGGATAGTTTCAGAATCAGCTTATGTCCGAGAAAGAAAATTCTGTCATCATTTATAAAGGATAGTTTGACAACTATCTTATGTCCAAGAGAAAAAATTCAGTCATTATTCATAGTTGATAGTTTGAGAACTATCTTATGTCCAAGAGAGAAAATTCTGTTATTATTTTATAGAGGATAGTTTGAGAACTATCTTATGTCTAAGAGAGAAAATTCTGTCATAATTTTTTTAAAGAGGATAGTTTAAGAACTGTCTTAAGTCTGAGAGAGAAAATTCTGTCATTATTTATAGAGGATAATTTGACAACTATCTTACGTCCAAGACAGAAAATTATGTCATCATTTATAGAGGATAGTTTGAGAACTATCTTATGTCCAAGAGAGAGAATTTTGTCATTATTTATAGAGGATAGTTTGAGAAATATCTTATGTCCAAGAGAGAAAATCATGTTATTATTTATAGAGGATAGTTTGAGAACTATCTGATGTCCAAGAGAGAAAATTCTGTTATTATTATTTTATAGAGGATAGTTTGACAACTATCTTATGTCCAAGAGAGAAAATAATGTCATTATTTAAAGAGGATAGTTTGAGAACTATCATATGTCCAAGAAAGACAATTCTGTCATTATTTATAGAGGATAGTTTGAGATCTATTTTATGTCCAAGAGAGAAAATTCTGTTATTATTTGTAGAGGATAGTCTGAGAACTATGTTATGTCTAAAAGAGAAAATTCTGTCATAATTTTTTATAGAGGATGGTTTGTGAAGCATCTTAAGTCCGAGAGAGAAAATTCTGTCATTATCTATAGAGGATAGTTTGACAACTATCTTATGTACAAGACAGAAAATTATGTCATTATCTATAGAGGATAGTTTGAGAACTATCCTATGTCCAAGAGAGAGAATGCTGTCATTATTTATAGAGGATAGTTGAGAACTATCTTATGTCTAGGAGAGAAGATTATGTCATTATTTATAGAGAATAGTTTGAGAACTATCTTATGTCCAAGTGATAAAATTCTGTCATTATTATTTTATAGAAGATAGTTTGAGAACTATCTTATGTCCAAGAGAAAGAAAAATCTGTCATTATTTATAGAGGATAGTTTGAGAACTATCTTATGTCTGAAAGAGAAAATTCTGTCATTATTATTTTATAGAGGATAGTTTGAGAACTATCTTATGTCCAAGTGAAAGAAATTTCTGTCATTTTTATAGAGGATAGTTTGAGAACTATCTTATGTCCAAGACAGAAAATTCTGTCATTATTTATAGAGGAAAGTATGAGAACTATCTTATGTCCAAGAAAGTAAATTATGTCATTATTTATAGAGGATAGTTTGAGAATTATCTTATGTCCAAGAGAGAAAATAATGTCATTATTTATAGACGATAGTTTCAAAACTATCTTATGTCCAAGAGAGAAAATTCTGTCATTATTATTTAATAGAGGATAGTTTGAGAACTATCTTATGTCCAAGATTGAAAATTATGTCATTATTTATAGAGGATAGTTTAAGAACTATCTTATGTCTAAGAGAGACAATTCTGTCATTATTTATAGAGGATAGTTTGAGAACTATCTTATGTCAAGGAGAAAAAAATTCATAATAATTCATAGAGGATAGTAAAAGAACTATCTCAAGTTCAAGAGAGAATTCTGTCATTATCAATAAAGGATAGTTTGAGAATCATCTTATGTCCGAGAAAGAAAATTCTGTCATCATTTATAAAGGATAGTTTGACAACTATCTTATGTCCAAGAGAGAAAATTCAGTCATTATTCATAGTTGATAGTTTGAGAACTATCTTATGTCCAAGAGAGAAAATTCTGTTATTATTTTATAGAGGATAGTTTGAGAACTATCTTATGTCTAAGAGAGAAAATTCTGTCATAATTTTTTTAAAGAGGATAGTTTAAGAACTATCTTAAGTCTGAGAGAGAAAATTCTGTCATTATTTATAGAGGATAATTTGACAACTATCTTACGTCCAAGACAGAAAATTATGTCATCATTTATAGAGGATAGTTTGAGAACTATCTTATGTCCAAGAGAGAGAATTTTGTCATTATTTATAGAGGAAAGTTTGAGAACTATCTTATGTCCAAGAGAGTAAATTATGTCATTATTTATAAAGGATAGTTTGAGAACTATCTTATGTCCAAGAGAGAAAATCATGTCATTATTTATAGAGGATAGTTTGAGAACTATCTGATGTCCAAGAGAGAAAATTCTGTTTTTATTATTTTATAGAGGATAGTTTGACAACTATCTTATGTCCAAGAGAGAAAATAATGTCATTATTTAAAGAGGATAGTTGGAGAACTATCATATGTCCAAGAAAGACAATTATGTCATTATTTATAGAGGATAGTTGGAGATCTATCTTATGTCAAAGAGAGAAAATTCTGTTATTATTTGTAGAGGATAGTTTGAGAACGATCTTATGTCTAAAAGAGAAAATTCTGTCATAATTTTTTTTATAGAGGATAGTTTGTGAACTATCTTAAGTCCAAGAGAGAAAATTCTGTCATTATTTATAGAGGATAGTTTGACAACTATCTTATGTCCAAGACAGAAAATTATGCCATTATCTATAGAGGATAGTTTGAGGACTATCCTATGTCCAAGAGAGAGAATTCTGTCATTATTTATAGAGGATAGTTGAAAACTATCTTATGTCTAGGAGAGAAGATTAAGTCATTATTTATAGAGGATAGTTTGAGAACTATCTTTGTCCAAGTGAGAAAATTCTGTCATTATTATTTTATAGAAGATAGTTTGAGAACTATCTTATGTCCAAGAGAAAGAAAAATCTGACATCATTTATAGAGGATAGTTTGACAACTATCTTATGTCCAAGAGAGAAAAATTGTCATTATTTATAGAGGATAGATTGAGAACTATCTCATGTCCAAGAGAGCGGACAGACAGACAGACGGACGGACAAACGGACGGAAAGACGGATGGACGGACGGACGGACAGACTGCAAACGGACGGACAGACGGAGGGAAAACCTATAGTCCCCTCCGGTGTGAACACCGGTAGGGGACTAAAAATTCTGTCATTATTATTTTATAGAGGATAGTTTGAGAACTATCTCATGTCCTGAAGAGAAAATTCTGTCACTATGTATAGAGGGTAGTTATAAAACTACCTTATGTCCTAGAGAGAAAATTATGTCATTATTTCTAGAGTATAGTTTGAGAACTATCCTATTTCCAAGAGAGAAAATTCTGTCATTATTTATAGAGGAAAGTTAAACAACTATCTTATGTCCAAGAGAGAAAAATCTGTCATTATTTATAGAGGATAGTTTGAGAACTATCTTATGTCCAAGAGAGAAAATTCGATAAAAAATTATAGAGGATAGTTTGAGAATAATCTTATGTCAGAGAGAGAAAATTCTGTCATTATTTAAAGAGGATAGTTTGAGAACTATCTTATGTCCAAGTGAGAAAATTCTGCCAATATAATTTTATAGAGGATAGTTTTAGAACTATCTTATGTCCAAGAGAAAGAAAATTCTGACATCATTTATAGAGGATAGTTTGACAACTATCTTATGTCCAAGAGAGAAAAATTGTCATTATTTATAGAGGATAGATTGAGAACTATCTCATGTCCAAGAGAGAAAATTCTGTCATTATGCATAGAAGATAGTTTGAGAACTATCTTATGTCCAAGAGAGAAAATTCTGTCATTATTTATAGAGGATAGTTTGACAACTATCTTAGGTCCAAGAGAGAAAATAATGTCATTATTTATAGAGGATAGTTTGAGAACTATCTTATGTCTAAGAGAGAAAATTCTGTCATTATTTATAGAGGATAGTTTGAGAACTATCTTATGTCCAAGTGAGAAAATTCTGTCATTATTTTTTTTTATGGAGGATACTTTTAGAACTATCTTATGCCCAAGAGAAAGAAATTTCTGTCATTATTTAAAGAGGATAGTTTGAGAATTATCTTATGTCCAAGTGAGAAAATTCTGTCATTATTATTTTATAGATAGTTTAAGAACTATCTTATGTCCAAGGGAAAGAAAATTCTGTCATTATTCATAGAGGATAGTTTGAGAACTATCTTATGTCCAAGTGAGAAAATTCTGTCATTATTATTTTATAGAGGATAGTTTTAGAACTATCTTATGTCCAAGAGAAAGAAATTTCTGTCATTATTTATAGAGGATAGTTTGAGAACTATCTTATGTCCAAGTGAGAAAATTCTGTCATTATTTATAGAGGATAGTTTGAAAACTATCTAATGTCCAAGAGAGAAAATTCTGTCACTATTTACAGAGGATATTTTGAGAACTATCTTATGTCCAAGAGAGAAAATTCTGTCATTATCTATAGAGGATAGTTTGAGAAATATCTTATGATGTCCTAGAAGGAAAATTCTGTCATTATTCATGGAGGATAGTTTGAGATCTATCTTATGTCCAAGAGAGAAAATTTTGTCATTATGCATAGAGGATAGTTTGAGAACTATCTTATGACTAAGAGAGAAAACTCTGGCATAATTATAGAGGATAGTTTCAGAACTACCTTATGTCCAACAGACAAACATTTATTCATTACTTATAGAGAATAATTTGAGAACTATCTTATGTCAAGGAGAGAAAATTTCGTAATAATTCATAGAGGATAGTAAAAGAACTATCTCAAGTCCAAGAGAGAATTCTGTCATTATCAATAAAGGATAGTTTGAGAATCATCTTATGTCCGAGAAAGAAAATTCTGTCATCATTTATAGAGGATAGTTTGAGAACTATCTTATGTCCAAGAGAGAAAATTCTGTTATTATTTGTAGAGGATAGTTTGAGAACTATCTTTTATCTAAGAGAGAAAATTCTGTCATTATTTTTTTATAGAGGATAGTTTGAAAACTATCTAATGTCCAAGAGAGAAAATTCCGTCATTATCTATAGAGGATAGTTTGAGAAATATCTTATGATGTCCTAGAGGATAGTTTGAGAAATATCTTATGATGTCCTAGAAGGAAAATTCCAGGGCTTTTCTTCCTTCAATAATAGAGGCCGAAATTCGGCGGCTTCCCAATTGGAATATGGCTCCTTTTTCCCAATTTCAAAGTAAGAATTTCCCAATTTTCCAAACTAAAATTCCAAAAAAAAATGAAAATAAATAATGATCAATTACATACTGGCAATTATAGTCACAAATTAGCAGTGTGTTATTCTATAATTAAGTTATTCTGGTTAAAAAAGTGTTGTTTAAGGAGATTTATTTACATTTGAACATTTATTCTCCTGTGTTTTCTTTTTCCCCAATTTGACCAAAATTGCGCTAATATTTCCCAAAATGACTGACCAGGGCCCCTTCCCAATTTCTGGAAGAAAAGCCCTGAATTCTGTCATTATTTATAGAGGATAGTTTGAGATCTATCTTATGTCCAAGAGAGAAAATTCTGTCATTATACATAGAGGATAGTTTGAGAACTATCTTATGACTAAGAGAGAAAACTCTGGCATAATTATAGAGGATAGTTTCAGAACTACCTTATGTCCAACAGACAAACATTTATTCATTAATTATAGAGAATAATTTGAGAACTATCTTATGTCAAGGAGAGAAAAATTCGTAATAATTCATAGAGGATAGTAAAAGAACTATCTCAAGTCCAAGAGAGAATTCTGTCATTATCAATAAAGGATAGTTTGAGAATCATCTTATGTCCGAGAAAGAAAATTCTGTCATCATTTATAGAGGATAGTTTGAGAACTATCTTATGTCCAAGAGAGAATTTTCAGTCATTATTCATAGAGGATACTTTGAGAACTATCTTATGTCCAAGAGAGAAAATTCTGTTATTATTTGTAGAGGATAGTTTGAGAACTATCTTATGTCTAAGAGAGAAAATTCTGTCATTATTTTTTTTATAGAGGATAGTTTGGAAACTATCTTATGTCCGACCAAGAGAGAAAAATTTTGTCATTATTTATAGAGGATAGTTTGAGAGCTATCTTATGTCTAAGAGAGAAAATTCTGTCATTATTATTTTATAGAGGATAGTTTGAGAACTATCTCTTGTCCAAGAGAGAAATTTTTGTCATTATTTATAGAGGATAGTTTGACAACTAACTTATGTCCAAGAGAGACAATTCGGTCATTATGCATAGGGGATAGTTTGAGAATTTTCTAATATCTAAGAGAGAAAATTCTGTCATTATGCATAGAGGCTAGTTTGAGAACTATCTCATGTCCAAGAGAGAAAATTCTGTCATTATGCATAGAGGATAGTTTTAGAACTATCTTATGTCCAAGAGAGAAAATTCTGTCATTATTTATAGAGGATAGTTTGACAACTATCTTAGGTCCAAGAGAGAAAATTCTGTCATTATTTATAGAGGATAGTTTGAAACCTATCTTATGTCTAGGAAAAAAATTCTGTCATTATTTATAGAGGATAGTTTGAGAACTATCTTATGTCCAAGTGAGAAAATTCTGTCATTATTATTTTATAGAGGATAGTTTTAGAACTATCTTATGTCCAAGAGAAAGAAATTTCTGTCATTATTTATAGAGTATAGTTTAAGAACTATCTTATGTCCAAGTGAGAAAATTCTGTCATTATTATTTTATAGAGGATAGTTTAAGAACTATCTTATGTCCAAGAGAAAAAAATTCTGTCATTATTTATAGAGGATAGTTTGAGAACTATCTTATGTCCAAGTGAGAAAATTCTGCCATTATTTATAGAGGATAGTTTGAAAACTATCTAATGTCCAAGAGAGAAAATTCTGTCACTATTTACAGAGAATATTTTGAGAACTATCTTATGTCCAAGAGAGAAAATTCCGTCATTATCTATAGAGGATAGAGAAATATCTTATGATGTCCTAGAGGATAGTTTGAGAAATATCTTATGATGTCCTAGAAGGAAAATTCTGTCATTATTTATAGAGGATAGTTTGAGATCTATCTTATGTCCAAGAGAGAAAATTCTGTCATTATGCATAGAGGATAGTTTGAGAACTATCTTATGACTAAGAGAGAAAACTCTGGCATAATGAAAGAGGATAGTTTCAGAACTACCTTATGTCCAACAGACAAACATTTATTCATTACTTATAGAGAATAGTTTGAGAACTTTCTTATGTCAAGGAGAGAAAATTTCGTAATAATTCATAGAGGATAGTAAAAGAAATATCTCAAGTCCAAGAGAGAATTCTGTCATTATCAATAAAGGATAGTTTGAGAATCATCTTATGTCCGAGAAAGAAAATTCTGTCATCATTTATAGAGGATAGTTTGAGAACTATCTTATGTCCAAGAGAGAAAATTCAGTCATTATTCATAGAGAATAGTGTGAGAACTATCTTATGTCCAAGAGAGGAAATTCTGTTATTATTTATAGAGGATAGTTTGAGAACTATCTTATGTCTAAGAGAGAAAATTCTGTCATTATTTTTTTTATAGAGGATAGTTTGGAAACTATCTTATGTCCAAGAGAGAAAAATTCTGTCATTATGCATAGAGGATATTTTGAGAACTATCTAATGTCCAAGAGTGAAAAATCTGTCATTATTTATAGAGGATAGTTTGAGAACTATCTTATGTCTAAGAGAGAAAATTCTGTCATTATGCATAGAGGATAGTTTGAGAACTATCTTATGTCCAAGAGAGAAAATTCTGTCATTATTTATAGAGGACAGTTTGACAATTATCTAATGTCCAAGACAGAAAATTCTCTCATTATTTATAGAGGATAGTTTGAAAACTATCTTATGTCCAAGAGAGACAATTCTGTCATTATTTATAGAGGATAGTTTGAGATCTATCTTATGTCCAAGTGAGAAAATTCTGTCATTATGATTTCATAGAGGATAGTTTGAGAACTATCTTATGTCCAAAAGAAAGAAGATTCTGTCATTTATAGAGGATAGTTTGAGAACTATCTTATGTTCAAGTGAGAAAATTGTCATTATTATTTAATAGAGGATAGTTTGAAAACTATCTAATGTCCAAGAGAAAGAAAATTCAGTCATTATTTATAGAGGATAGTTTGAGAACTATGTTATGTCCAAGAGAGAAAATTCTGTCACGATTTACAGAGGATATTTTGAGAACTATCTTATGTCCAAAAGAGAAAATTCCATCATTATTTATTGAGAATAGTTTGAGAAATATCTTATGGTGTCCTAGAAGGAATATTCTGTCAATATTTATAGAGGATAGTTTGAGATCCATCTTATGTCCAAGAGAGAAAATTCTGTCATCATTTATAGAGGATAGTTTGAGAACTATCTCATGTCCTGAAGAGAAAATTCTGTCACTATGTATAGAGGTTAGTTATAGAAGTATCTTATGTCCAAGAGCGAAAATTCTGTCATTATTTATAGAGGCTAGTTTGAGAATTATCTTATGTCCAAGAGAGAAAATCATGTCATTATTTATAGAGGATAGTTTGAGAATTATCTTATGTCCAAGATTGAAAATTATTTTATTATTTATAGAGGACAGTTTGAGAACTATCTCCTGTCCTGAAGAGAAAATTCTGTCACTATGTATAGAGGGTAGATATAAAACTACCTTATGTCCAAAAGAGAAAATTGTCATTATTTATAGAGTATAGTTTGAGAACTATCTTATGTCCAAGAGAGAAAATTCTGTCATTATTTATAGAGGATAGTTAAAGAACTATCTTATGTCCAAGAGAGAATTCTGTCGTTATTTATAGAGGATAGTTTGCGAACTATCTTATGTCCAAGCCAGAAAATTCTGTCATTATTTATAGAGGATAGTTTGACAACTATCTTATGTCCAAGAGAGAAAATTCTGTCATTATTTATAGAGGATAGTTTGACAACTATCGTATGTCCAAGAGAGAAAAAATTGTCATTATGCATAAAGGATAGTTTGAGAACCATCTTATGTCCAAGACAGAAAATTCTTTCATCATTTATAGAGGAAAGTTTGAGAACTATCTCATGTCCTGAAGAGAAAATTCTGTCACTATGTATAGAGGTTAGTTATAGAAGTATCTTATGTCCAAGAGCGAAAATTCTGTCATTATTTATAGAGTATAGTTTGAGAACTATCTTATGTCCAAGAGAGAAAATTCTGTCATTATTTATAGTGGATAGTTTAAGAACTATCTTATGTCCAAGAGAGAAAATTCTGTCATTATTCATAGAGAATAGTTTGAAAATTATCTAATATCCAAGAGAGAAAATTCTGTCATTAAGCATAGTGGCTAGTTTGAGATCTATCTCATGTCAATGAGAGAAAATTCTGTCATTATGCATAGAGGATAGCTTGAGAAATATCTTATGTCTGAGAGAGAAAAATCTGTCATTATTTAGAGAGGATAGTTTGACAACTATCTAATGTCCAAGAGAGAAAAATATGTCATTATTTATAGAGGATAGTTTGAGAACTATCTTATGTCCAAGAGAGAAAAATTCTGTCATTATTTATAGAGGATAGTTTGAGAACTATCTTATGTCCAAGAGAGAAAATTCTGTCATCATTTATAGAGGATAGTTTGAGAACTATCTTATGTCCGAGAGAGAATGTCATTATGCATAGAGGATAGTTTAAGAACTATCTAATGTCCAAGAGAGAAAATTCTGTTATTTCTCATAGAGGATAGTATAAAAACTATCTCATGTCCAAGAGAGAAAATTCTGTAATTATTTATGAAGGATAGTTTGAGAACTATCCTTGTCCAAGAGAGAAAATTCTGTCATTATTTGTAGAGGATAGTTTAAGAACTATCTCATGTCCAAAAGAGAAATTTCAGTCATTATTCATGGAGGAAAATTAAAAACAATATTATGTCCAGGAGAGAAAATTCTGTCATTATCCATAGACGATAATTTGAGAACCATCCTAAGTCCTATTATATAGAAAGAGAAAATCCTGTCATTTTTATAGAGGATAGTTTAAAACTATCATATATCCAAGGATTTCAAACCCATTGGTGGGTGACAATTTTGTCAGAAAGGGTATTTGCCGTGGCCGGGTATTGAACCCGTGACCTCTCGAATGATGACAGATGCACTACCAACTTCGCTAAGGCCGCAGCCCCTTTCATATTGGACCATCCTCAAAGTTTTCTTTATGGAAAGGATTAAGAACTATCTAACATCCTTGAGAGAAAATTCATCCTGTTTGAGTATATACTGAAAAATACCAATTACTGATTTCGCCAACAAAATTTAAAAATTCCCTGATATGCTTCATCGCAGTAACTACTGGTATCTAAATCATTAAATGTATGGCACTGCATCTTTATTTTGCAACATTCCCAGACAACTCCCTAACATTTTCCTGTATTTTCAAATTTCCCTGATAGTTCACAATATACCCTGACAATTCCCTGTCATTGAAAAATAAAATTCCCTGAAAGCGTAGCAACCCTGTAAACATTCTACAATTCAAGTTTTTACAAATAAAAATACAAATAACAAGATGTGTTTGTGAAACACAAATGCCCCTGAAATGGCCATTTTTCTACTATGTTAAGTTTTCGTGGAGTAAAGGGTTATTAAGGCTTAAGGAATGACCTTGAGGAAGGTCAAATTGCATGGAACAGATAGATATCATTGAGAGAAAGTTGCATACCAAATTTGAGCTTTGTATGTCAAATACATTTGGAGAAAAGGCAAAGATTAAGTTTTCGGAGTAAAAGGTTAAGTTTTCGGAGTAAAAGGTTAAGTTTTCGTAGAGTAAAAGGTTAACGGATGACCTTGAGGAAGGTAAAATTGCATGGAACAGATAGATATCATTGAAAGGAAGTTGAATACCAAATTTGAGCTTTGTGTTTCAAATACTTTTGGAGAAAAGGCAAAGGTTAAGTTTTCGGACAGAGAGATGGACAGACGGACAGACAGATGGACAGGAGCAAAACAGTATGCCCCCGATCTCTCGAAACGGGGGCATAAAAGTACAAATAATAAAAATGGAGGATACTTACTTCTGTTCTGGGAAGGACTTTGTGTATCTGAAAACCTTGGTTCAGGTTGACTATCATAATCATTGTAAGTGAAATGACATCCTTTTCCTTGTAACCTATTTAGTTTATTATCTTGATATTCATTGTCTGAAAATTCTCCATAGCTATTACATTTCAAATTGGATTCATTGAAGCCTCGCATTGTAGTCATAAACTTATTTTCTTGCTTTGAAACAATTTGTTGTTCCTCATGTGACTTTCTGTTGGTTGTTTCTTCCTGAGATTTTAAATTGGATTCATTAAAATCTTGCTTTGTAGTCATAAACAAGGGAGTGTTTTGTTTGGAGACAACCTGTTTCTCCTCTTGTGCTATATTGTCCTGTATAGGTAGTGGAGATACAATGTTTGGACTGTCATCACAAAGTGTGTCGCAACTAAACTCCATTGTATCTTGACTCTGTGTAGAAAAATACTTAGAGCTGTTACTCTGTTCAATATGTTCTTCATCATTATTCTTGTCTGCATGGTGATCAATGTCTTTGAAGTCCGCTTTACTTGTTACAACCTCTGAAATGTCATTACCATGTGCTTCACCTTTACTCAACACCGCGTCCTGTTCATCCATATGTATAGTATCTAACATATCAGTACCATTGGTCTGTTTGTCCATGACCATTGTTCTCTGTACGCTTACTTTAAAAGGATCAAATTTGTCTTTGCTGGCTTCATCAGAGTTGGCTTCATTCTTCACAGCATTATCAGAAGTTTCAGCCATTCCAACAGTATGTTTCTCCTGATGACCAAACCTATGTTTACTTTCTTCAAATTTTGCTTTGTTTTCTACATCCATATCCTTATTGACCCTTAATTGTATTTCAGAACTGTTTTCTGTATTTGATATGAACTTATTTTCTCCGGTGTTTGATTCTGAATGCGTTAACAACCCAGTCATTCCATTATTATCTTCCTTTTGTTCTTGAGACTTTTCCTCAATATTTCCAATATGTTTTCCATCAATGTTGCAATTTGCATCATCATTATCTAACAGTTCTGGTTGAGAATCTATCTGATTATCTATCATTACATTATTGTTGGTAGAAGTATTTTCAGCAGCGTTGTCCCCCTCTTGCTCAGAGTCACTTATACTAGCATGAGATAGTGGAGAAAAAGTCAATCCAAACCAACCCTCGGAGTCCTCCTCATTCTCATTAACTTCAGAATGATAATTCTGCTGATTGTTGATTTCAGAAACCTCTTCAACTTTTTGAACTTCCATGATTTTATCACAGCCAACATTGGTTTCTTTACATGATTCAATACTAGCCATTATTTCATTTTCACATTTTGTGTTGCAATTTTCGTTTGGCAGAACAGAAGACTTGCTCTGAAAGCTAGGAATGTCACTAGTTTGAAAACCTTGACTTTCAACATTTTCCGGACTTTTTAGAGAATCTGTTTGACTTACAGGTCTTTGTAAACTCTTGGTACTTTTATCACAGATATTTTCGAAATTTAAAGAAGGGTTTAATTCCTGAGAAAGAGACTCAATATTTTGACTATCATCTAGGGTAAAATCAGGTTCATTGTTAGTTCTCAAATGTAAAGCACTCTCATCATGTTTTGACCTATTATCACAGACATTTATGACACTTTGTACATTCTTCATATCAGTTGAAGTTATATCTTTATTAAAACATTCAGTTTCTGTAGTGCTGCATTCTTTCTTCTGTTTATTCTTTTTCAGTAAATCCATAATATGCTGCATTCCTTTGCTGGTATGGTTATTCTGACCTTCCATACATTTGCCAACAATAACATATTTAACACTAGTCTGCTTTTCAAAAACAGTCCTGTCTTCAGGCATAGTATTCAAATTGCTTTTCTGAAGCATGTCTCTTCTTTCAAATGGATTAGAAGGAGTGCCATAAATCTCTTTATTGAAATATGAAGAATCATTTACACAACTTTTGGCCAAAAAGGGATTATCAAGTTTTGGTGACTGACTTTCAAGATTTGGTGACTGAAAATTATATTTTGGTGACTGATTATCCAGTTTAGGTGACTGAAAATCTAGTTTTGGTGACTGGCTGTCAAGTTTTGTTGACTGATTTAGTTTAGTTTTTGCTCCATACACTGACCAGGGTGATAATGATAAAGCTGGAGAATGTAAGGGAGATCTTTCTATCGCTGGTGAATTGTTTGATACAAGACTCAAACTATCTTGACTCTTGCCTGTAAACCTATCATTAGAGTATAAATTTAACACATTTCTCCTAGTGAATCTATTATCTCTACATATTTCATTTTCTTGGGAGTTAACACCATGTCCATGGAATGATTCCTTATTTGAAATTTTAAGAAGGTACTGTTGTTCATCATTTTGTGATGGGTAGATCCTGTTTTTCAGAGTTAAAGGACTTCTGTCTTCACAATCTTGTTCTTCATGCCTTGGTTGCTTCACGATCCTTGGTGGCATAAATCCCTGAAATTAAATGTAAAATTTACAAATATCCCTCATCAATCAAAATATCAACCCTTTCCCAAATAATAAAATTTTGGAAGACCCAATTTGAAAGAAGCTTCAGACACCACCATTTTCTTGTTAATGGAATTTTATTTTTTATGACTTTTGGAGAAGAAAACAGATAAAATAGATCTAAATCAGCCTGCACTTATATGCAGTCTGATAATATTATGCACAAACCTGTGATTCTCAGTTCAGCATGACCAGTATAAACCCATTCACAAACAACAATATTCAAGACTGGTACAACTTCAAAGGTCCGGCAGAGGTTTAAATAAATGTGTAAAGAAAATATTACATGAAAAGCAAAAAGGTTCAAACATTTACTGTTTTCTTTCTCTTCAGACCAGCACATCTTGCTTGTGACAGAACTTGGTTTTGTGACAATGGCTTTTCTACTGGAATTGTCCTGGTGGCATTGGTCTGTGATTCTGAAAACAAAATAAACTGTTTGTGATAGTCATGAGAAAGTCCTGCACACTCAAATATATATGGTACAAGAAACTATTAACCCATTACCAGACAGCAAAATTTTAGACTTGTCCAAATTCAAAGACGTTGGAGACCACAATTACAAGTGAATGAAATAGAAATTGTGTGGTCTTTTAGGTAGAAAACATGGTGGTAAATGAAGAAATTGCTTGTCACAAGCAATTCCTTCAATTTCCACCATGTTTTCCAAAGCCATTATCTAGTGGGGAGTCAAAAAGAGTTATTGTGTGGTAATGGGTTAAATATAGACTCACGAAAGTTAATTACTAAACATGTATATCATATGCATTGTAAAAATTCTATGGTCTTTGAAATAGTTTCATCTATGCCTAGAATGTTTCCTCAAATAAAGTAGGATAATTCTTATATATGTTCAGGCTTAGATAATATGACAATGGCCATAATTGTACAGGTAGCAAGCAAGTTTTAGATCAGAATTTTAAAACCTATGTCTAGTACAAAAAGTTCAAAATCATAAATTGCATGTGTCTAGATTTAAATACTCTATTTCAAAAGTCTTTCAGAATAACTTAATAATTATGTGTACTGTTACGCAATGAAATTAAATAGCTGTTTAATATTCTCAGAGGAAATATGAGAGTTGTTATTGCAAATTGATATGGTTTTATATGCATGTACAGAACAACAGTTCAGAGGTGGTGAGGGCATTCTAAATTTGTTATTTCAAATCAAAACCCTATGTTCTGACAATAAGACGATTTAAATGAGTAACCATAACACAGGGTTTGATGAATAGTTAATGAAATACTGCATTTTGAAATGCTGTCACTCCCTTTTATCTGTAGCTTTGCATGTAAGTCCAAAGACTGTCTGTTCGCCTTAATAGATAATGACGACTCAATGGAACTGTTATTGACTACATGGGATATAATTACTACACAACCTTGCAAAGAAAAGGAAATACTGGAAAACAAGCATAGTTTTTCCTGCTCCATCAGTGCTTTCAACGCCATTACATAAAGTACATGTTTGTGTAGATAGAAAGTTCCTAAATTTCCACAACCATGATAGGTAGTATCTGTACTCAACTGACCGACATTTCCCTTGGTACTTTCCTTCTCTGTTTCTACCAGTATATAATAACGGTCACTTTCAAGTTGTTCACCCAAAACAATATCTTGTGCCTTGATATGTATGCTGTCTAACCTTCCACCTTTTTCATCATACAGCATGGCCTAAAATGGAACATGTCAATGATTTATAGGCTTGGTATGCTTGATTCAAGTTTAATTATAAAGATAATCACTTTCAAGTAACTGTGTTCTCCTTAAATGGCATCTCGTGCCTTGATTTTGCTGCTTTTCAACAAAAACATAGAAACTGCAGCTTGTTTTAAGCTGCAGTTTCAAGGTTTTTGTTGAAAATAACAATATGTATACTGTCTAGTCTTCCACCTTTCTTGTCATATAGCATGGCCTGAAATGGACATGTCAAATAATATTTTAAATCTTTATTTATGCTTTTTTTATTCAAATGGTCATTTTCAAGTTTGCCCTGCATAAACAGTTCCTTGTACTTTGATAAGAATGCTGTCCAGCTACAGTTATCCCTGTTCTCATCATATCCAATGGCCACATGATGAAATTGTCCTAGGTCTGATTTTTTTTCTTGTTTTACTACTGTCAGTCCCCCTCTCTGACACTATTTTTCTATTTTTAAGATAGTGAATGATAATTTAGTATGACAAAATTTTATGTGGTCTGACAGATTGCCCTGTACTGTAAGACTGAATGTCTGACAAAGATTTCTGGTTCTTCCTCATGTCTGTGACCATCAATTGGAAAAGTAAATGGTATACATGTAACAAATCACCTTATCTTAAAAGACATTTCCTTTAAAATTATTTCCTTAATATATTATGTGTCTTGTCATATGTTAGTAGTCTAAATCGATATCTTGCTTGTAATACAGCTTGGCCTAAGACTGACAGGTCAATGACTTTATAACAACATTGTAACCTTGTCTCAAAATTATAGAAAACTGGATTTACAATATCTACAATGTGTTGTTGATTTAAATAGGGCAAACCATTATAAACATTAAAATTACATATACTTCAATTTGTAGAATATGATAGATTAAAGGCATTTCTCAGGACAATGACACATGAATCTGATTTGATGCAATAAATTTTACAGCGTTTGATATGGTTACCTTATATTTCTGAGGACACTCAGGACAATACCATATAAACACTGATAAACTCTAATAAATTCAAGAGTTAAGACGTAGGTACTTAAAATCAGAACGTACATTAACATAGTCCACCCCTAATGAGAATCACGCAATGACAGATTTGGTGCTGGAAAGCATTGACTTTTTTCTGACTTCTAATGTGTCTGCAAAGATCGGAGACATTACAAATGTTTATGATGTCAGACAAAACATTCCCACATCACACCAATCTCATTAGGGGGTGGACTACCTTATATCAAGCTCTGCATCATTTGGACAAAGAATAAAGTTTAATGGTTGATGAACAACATGTGTTAGTGAAACACAAATGCCCTAACAAGAGCTGTTCAAAGACAGCGCGCTCGACTTTCTAAGTTGCTTAGTATAAAGGGGGCATAACTCCAAATAGAGTGGTCCCAGGGTCATATGGGCCCTGAAAGTAAGGTAGAGGGTGGGATGGTGAATAAGTATACCAAGTTTGGGTTGAATCCCTTTGATAGTATGGAAGTTATTGATGTTTGAAAAAACTTTAACCTTGGTTGCAACCCCAACGCCAACCCCCGGGTGACAGTATAAGCTCTCATTTTCTTCGAAAAGTCGAGCTAAAAAGGCTGTCTTTCTAAAATATGACTATGGCTCCAAAACAATTATCAGCATTTTCATCTTTTGCATCAAAGTTTTCTCAGGCCTTTTCTTAAAAAAAAACATTAAAACCATGAATTTGTTTGGGTAAAAGTTAAGCTACTTGCACCACAATCCACAAATCAAACAAATCACAAGTGTTTCTAGTTTTAGTCCTTGTATCAGGTAATATCAGCTTTGATGTCAGAGAAATTTACGGCAAATCAAATACTGCATGATTATTCAATGGGCTATTTGTCTTAAATGGACAGTAAACTGTCAAAGTTCAAAGTCAATGGAATGCAATTTAAATCTCACGTGAGGATAGTCAGGTATACCCAACTTATTAACCCCTTTCGAAACAGACAAGATATTAGAGGTTCAAAATGTAAGTTGCTGCCGAAAACAACACTAGTTCTACCTTCTACCCTCTAGAAAACATTGTGAAAAAAATTAAGAAATTGCTTGCTACAAGCAATTTCTTTTTTTTCCATGATGTTTTCCTAAACTTTTTTTCTTGAAGGACATCAAAAGGTGTCGCTGTGTGGGAATGGGTGTAGATTCAAAAGGGATTGATATTAGTTGTCATAACTTGTTTCTCAATCAATGCACAACAAAAAATATTAATATGCTTAAACTAAGCATCGAAAGGAAGCACTTAACCCATTTCGATCTGTCTGCACCATTTATCTGAAAAAGTTTATTTTCTCTTCAAGTGTTTATTTTTAAAATCAATGATTTACAATTTTTCAGATAAAAGTAGCATGTTTTGATGCTTGGTTTCCAAATCTTCCTATACCTTTTACCTTTTAATTGCTCATGAATCAGAAGGGAATCTTTACAAGCGTAATGTATATATTTCTGCCCTGATTAACAAGAAATTTTCATTTACCCCTTGATTGTTTAACCCTTTCCCAAACGACAAAATTTTAGGGTGGTCCAAATTTAAAGCTGCAGCAGACGACAAAATGGTTGTGGATAAACACAGGATTTGTGTATATTTTAGCACAGAAAATATTGAGACAAAAGGAGAAACTGCTGGTTATCAGCAGTTTCTTCTCTTGTTTCAATGTTTTCCCAAGCCTGTTCTATTAGGGACGTCAAAACCAGGTCTTGTTTGGGAAAGGGTTAATTGATTGAATGCATCAATCTATAATTTTTCAGTTACATTGCAGTGGCTGATGCACAGAACTATACATTTGTAGTATTTTTTGCACCAAAACAAATACATATGTCACAGAATCCATTTCGTTTCATTGCATTAAATGTGTTTTTTGTACTTAAGCAAACCTCTCCTTTCTTATTTAAATCTTAGCCACAATTTATAACTACCAGACTGATATAATTTATGATAATAAGGAGAACTATAAATAAAATAATTTTCTCAGCTGATACCAAAATTTGAAAAGAATACCATCATAACAATACATAATGACCCACCAGTAGTAAAATGGTACAGTGGTAATGGATACTTTAGAAGTTGTATTACAATAGAAATATACATACATAGCATAGTTTTGCTGTCTGGAAATGGGCTAAAAAAGAATGCCACCATTCTGATACAAACGTGACCCACCAGTAGTAAAATGGTACAGCCGTAATGGATACTTTAGAAGTTGTATTACTATAGAAATATACATACACTTTCTGTCATTATTTTGACATATGATCATCTTATATCTGATGAACAATAATGTCTGTGGTACGTCAAAACCTCTTAACTGCAGCTTTTTTCAAGCTGTAGTTACGAGGTTTTGACCTATAACCGATGTTATGTGTTTATGAAATACTAATGCACCAAAAACAGCTGTTGTTTTTTAAAGTATGACCTTGATAATTGACCTTCATAAATGACCCTGACCTTGGTATATCTACGAATATAAGTGCATTTTTGATTATCAGCATTTTCTACTTTTCCTCAAAAAGAAATTGTGTGCTATATTGGCTATACTGTTCACACATCTTATCTTAATAAATTCCATTATGACATTTACAGAAGCTTTCATATTAAACTAGTCTAAATTTTCGCACTTTGGGAAAGGGTTAATTGACATTTTGTCCTTTGGTGAGAGACAAATGACTGGTCAAGAGGGAAAAGAGCAAAGTCAGGATAAACCCTTGCTGAGGTTTCAAACCCTTGCCAAGCAAAAGCCTTGATTGATACACTCTGACATAACCAACTGAGCTATCCTAGCTCAGCTATAAAATGATGGTCTTATATAAGTTTTTATTGTAAGATGATAGCTATCTTATTGTAGATGAGTATTTTGATAAACTCCAAAAATAGTGTAACAAAATCTCATGTACTTTCTGTTTTTTGACATTTTCAATAGTTCTTTCAGTCCCCTTTTAGCCCATAATTTCACCTATTTGTCATGAATGATCATTCAACGGCTAGGTGAAAGGTTAATGCTACTCAGATGATGGTCTCAATTTTGGACATAATCTATTTCAAAAGATCTGAGTACACAGCAGGCCATAGCGCAGTTGGTAGCACATCAGACTTTTATTCATATATTTATATTTCATGTTCAAAGTCGTAGGTTCTATATCTGTTGTCTCCCAACAATGTTTTTTTTTGGTCTTTTTCATCATACAGCATGGCCTAAAATGGAACATGTCAACCCCAACGCCAACCCCCGGGTGACAGTATAAGCTCTCATTTTCTTCGAAAAGTCGAGCTAAAAAGGCTGTCTTTCTAAAATATGACTATGGCTCCAAAACAATTATCAGCATTTTCATCTTTTGCATCAAAGTTTTCTCAGGCCTTTTCTTAAAAAAAAACATTAAAACCATGAATTTGTTTGGGTAAAAGTTAAGCTACTTGCACCACAATCCACAAATCAAACAAATCACAAGTGTTTCTAGTTTTAGTCCTTGTATCAGGTAATATCAGCTTTGATGTCAGAGAAATTTACGGCAAATCAAATACTGCATGATTATTCAATGGGCTATTTGTCTTAAATGGACAGTAAACTGTCAAAGTTCAAAGTCAATGGAATGCAATTTAAATCTCACGTGAGGATAGTCAGGTATACCCAACTTATTAACCCCTTTCGAAACAGACAAGATATTAGAGGTTCAAAATGTAAGTTGCTGCCGAAAACAACACTAGTTCTACCTTCTACCCTCTAGAAAACATTGTGAAAAAAATTAAGAAATTGCTTGCTACAAGCAATTTCTTTTTTTTCCACGATGTTTTCCTAAACTTTTTTTCTTGAAGGACATCAAAAGGTGTCGCTGTGTGGGAATGGGTGTAGATTCAAAAGGGATTGATATTAGTTGTCATAACTTGTTTCTCAATCAATGCACAACAAAAAATATTAATATGCTTAAACTAAGCATCGAAAGGAAGCACTTAACCCATTTCGATCTGTCTGCACCATTTATCTGAAAAAGTTTATTTTCTCTTCAAGTGTTTATTTTTAAAATCAATGATTTACAATTTTTCAGATAAAAGTAGCATGTTTTGATGCTTGGTTTCCAAATCTTCCTATACCTTTTACCTTTTAATTGCTCATGAATCAGAAGGGAATCTTTACAAGCGTAATGTATATATTTCTGCCCTGATTAACAAGAAATTTTCATTTACCCCTTGATTGTTTAATTGATTGAATGCATCAATCTATAATTTTTCAGTTACATTGCAGTGGCTGATGCACAGAACTATACATTTGTAGTATTTTTTGCACCAAAACAAATACATATGTCACAGAATCCATTTCGTTTCATTGCATTAAATGTGTTTTTTGTACTTAAGCAAACCTCTCCTTTCTTATTTAAATCTTAGCCACAATTTATAACTACCAGACTGATATAATTTATGATAATAAGGAGAACTATAAATAAAATAATTTTCTCAGCTGATACCAAAATTTGAAAAGAATACCATCATAACAATACATAATGACCCACCAGTAGTAAAATGGTACAGTGGTAATGGATACTTTAGAAGTTGTATTACAATAGAAATATACATACATAGCATAGTTTTGCTGTCTGGAAATGGGCTAAAAAAGAATGCCACCATTCTGATACAAACGTGACCCACCAGTAGTAAAATGGTACAGCCGTAATGGATACTTTAGAAGTTGTATTACTATAGAAATATACATACACTTTCTGTCATTATTTTGACATATGATCATCTTATATCTGATGAACAATAATGTCTGTGGTACGTCAAAACCTCTTAACTGCAGCTTTTTTCAAGCTGTAGTTACGAGGTTTTGACCTATAACCGATGTTATGTGTTTATGAAATACTAATGCACCAAAAACAGCTGTTGTTTTTTAAAGTATGACCTTGATAATTGACCTTCATAAATGACCCTGACCTTGGTATATCTACGAATATAAGTGCATTTTTGATTATCAGCATTTTCTACTTTTCCTCAAAAAGAAATTGTGTGCTATATTGGCTATACTGTTCACACATCTTATCTTAATAAATTCCATTATGACATTTACAGAAGCTTTCATATTAAACTAGTCTAAATTTTCGCACTTTGGGAAAGGGTTAATTGACATTTTGTCCTTTGGTGAGAGACAAATGACTGGTCAAGAGGGAAAAGAGCAAAGTCAGGATAAACCCTTGCTGAGGTTTCAAACCCTTGCCAAGCAAAAGCCTTGATTGATACACTCTGACATAACCAACTGAGCTATCCTAGCTCAGCTATAAAATGATGGTCTTATATAAGTTTTTATTGTAAGATGATAGCTATCTTATTGTAGATGAGTATTTTGATAAACTCCAAAAATAGTGTAACAAAATCTCATGTACTTTCTGTTTTTTGACATTTTCAATAGTTCTTTCAGTCCCCTTTTAGCCCATAATTTCACCTATTTGTCATGAATGATCATTCAACGGCTAGGTGAAAGGTTAATGCTACTCAGATGATGGTCTCAATTTTGGACATAATCTATTTCAAAAGATCTGAGTACACAGCAGGCCATAGCGCAGTTGGTAGCACATCAGACTTTTATTCATATATTTATATTTCATGTTCAAAGTCGTAGGTTCTATATCTGTTGTCTCCCAACAATGGTTGGAGAATTGTAAACACAAGTCGGCTAGTAGTTTGAGGCTCAGTAAGGATGCAGTAGTAGTGCTGGTATGTGAAGCAACAGCCACCTTGATATGACCATACCAGTTGAAAGAGACGTTGAACCCAATAGGGAACCATTTTATCAAGTAAACGCTGACATTATTTCGGACAAACAATGTTATTTCGTAAGTGTTGTTATAAAATCTTGTAACTACGTCTTGATTGAAGCTTTAGTTAAGAGATTTTGTAACAACACTGACAGTTTATCAAACACAAGAGCTGTCCGAAGACAGCACGCGCGACTTTCTAAGTTGCTTAGTATAAAGGGGGCATAACTCGAAATATAGTGGAGCCAAGGTCATGGGCCCTGGTAGTAAGGTAGAGGGTGTGATGGTGAATAAGTATTCCAAGTTTGGGTTGAATCCCTTTGATAGTATGGAAGTCATTGATGTTTGAAAAAACTTAAACCTTTGTTGCAACACCTACGCCAACGCCCGGGTGACAGTATAAGCTCTCATTTTCTTCGAAAAGTCGAGCTAAAAGGCATTAAGGTTGAATACCTGTAATGTGGCCATTTTGAGATCCATAAAACATTGGATTTTTTTGAGCATCGTCGTTACGTATCCAAACTTATTCGGGCATGGCCGTAAACATTTGGAGGTGGAGAGTTCCACCACCTAATGTTTTCGACGTCGCCCGAATAATTCCCACGTCATGCGAATCTTATTAGGGGTAGACTACCTTAACCCTTTCCCAAACAAGACCTTGGTTTTGACATCTCTAATTAGACAAGAGCCGTCAGAGACGGACAATGCTCCCCGAATAAGGCATTGTCACAATAAATGTAAGCCATGGAGAGCTAACATAAAGCTAACAAACTTTAAGCCCCCTTTTTCCATGACATATTTTTTATACGCAAATTTCAAATAATTTATTGTCAAGGGCATCTGATTTGCTACTCAAATATGAAATTTCATCAAATTCTGACCATTAGACTAGGAGAAATTAGAGAAAAACTGTATTTGACCTTAAGTCCCCTTTTCCCATGACGAGGCCTCAAATCCAAAAACCGGGAAAAGTACATCGGCATTATGTCATAGGGAGTTCACATGGTAAGTTTCATTTGATTTGGCCCAAGGGTTATGGAGAAATCGCTTCGGACGGACGGACGGACGGACGGAATGACGGACGGACAGGACGGACGGACAGACGGACAGACAAAGCGGCGACTATATGCTCTCCCTTCGGGGAGCATAAAAAGGCTTGAGAAAACATTGAAACAAAAGAAGAAACTGCTGATAACCAGCAGTTTCTCCTTTTGTCTCAATATTTTCTGTGTCATATTTTACGCAAATTCTATCATTAATAACTTCCATTTTGTCATTTGTGGCAGTTTTTGAAGTGGATTGCCCTAGAATTATGTCGGTTGGGAAAGGGTTAATCAAAGTCTTCATTCAGCATGACAAGGTTTTATCAGTTACAATATCATGTTATTGCTTTATCACAATGTGTTGATTGACATAATAGTACTACCTTAACCCTTTCTATCACAACAAAGTCATAGACAGTTCCAATTTGAAAGCTGCTGCAGATGACAAAAAGGTTATTAAAGTAAAATATAACCCACAAACTAATATCGACTCCTGGTAGAATTTGATCCTGGGACCTAAACAAACACTACCATGTTGCTGTAAAAGCTAGCTTGTAGGGCAAGATAGTATATATTAAAGTGTCCTTTGTAGCACACCTGGCTACAAAGATGTGTATTGTATTTAGCAGCAAAAATATTGAGACCAAAGAAAAAATGCTCCTTAATTTTCTTCTTTTGCTTTAATATTTTCACAAGCCTTTTCAATAGGGAGCATCAAATAGTGATAGTGTTTAGGAAACAGTTAATACAATAAAATTAAGATCATGCTGTTAAACCAAGGGTCATCTGTGAAATCCTTGTTGACATTTCGAGGGGTCATTTGACCCCTACTCGAGTGGGCAAGTGAAAATGCTGTAAGCACAGAATGATGGAAACATAAACAAGACCATATTTGGACGAGCCCATCAATCTGTTGCAAAATGATTCTATTGTAATGGATAAGTTGTTATTGCATTATTATAAGGTGCGGCAATGCACTTATTGTACTGCCTCTAAGATTTACAGCCTTTGTATACATCTTAGACTCTCTTAAAACCCATAACTGCACAGTGACGCCTTTTGAATCCCTCACAAGGAAAGGATTGGGGAAATCAGTATGGAAAATGAAGAAATTGCTTGTGACAAGCAATTTCTTCATTTTCCACAATGTTTTCTGACCCAAAATGGAAATATTCTAGAACTTTCATCAACGTGAAATTGTCGTCTGCAACACCTTTGAATTAGGATAGTCTAAAATTTTGGCATCTGGTAATGGATTAAATTTTGATTTTTAGGGTTTAACACGACATTCAACCATTTCTTATTCATATATACCACTCTAAAATCTAGTATTTTGGGAAAGAATTAACTTATACTCTTATAGCCATGATAGCTATCCCATTTTTCCACTGAGCTATGGCTATTAAGTAAACCCTTTCCCAAATGACAAAAATTTAGGATGCTCCAATTTGAAAGCTACAGTAGACAACGAAAGAGGTGTTGAAAGAGACAGAATACATTATATGTACAATATGACACTAAAAACATTGAGGCAAAAGCGGAAAATGCTGGTGATCAGTATTTTCTTCTTAAGCCTCAATGTTTTTACAAGCTTTCCATTAGGGACATCAAAACCAGGTTTTGTTTGGGAAAGGGTTAATTTATGCATGAGCGTAAAGAAAATTTGGGTACTTGATTACTAAATTCATTATGGTATTCATATTGACACTTTCTCAAACAAGACCTAGTTTTGACGTCATAAGTCAAAAGGGTTTTAGAAATCATTGAAAGAAAAGATGAAAATGCTGATATTCAGCAATTTCTCTATTTCTCTCAATTCTTTCCATGCAATGATTTAGGAATACAAATTGTCATTTTCCCCTGAGCTATGACTATTTAGTAATGTATCAAGTGAGGAAATATGGGTACTTGATTACTAGCTTTATTATAACATTTAACCCTTTCCCAAACAAGACCTGATTTAGATGTCACCAATTAAAAGGGGTTTGGAAAGCAGTGAAAAAAAAGAAAAAATTGCTGAAGTTCAGCATTTTCTCCTTTTCTCTAGATTCTTTCCATGCTATAATGTAAGGATATAAATAGTCATTTTCCCTTAAGTTCTTGTTATTTAGTTATGCGTCAAGTGAGGAAATATGGGGTACTTGATTACAAGATTTATTACGCTATTTAACATGATATTCGACCACTTTGAACTAGTCAATGTAAACAGAAAATGAAAAACATCCGAACTCTCACTTGTTAACCCGACTAGGTCGAAACTGGTTCATGGATTTTTTTTATAGAATAAACAATTGAAAAGAAATAGTAACAATTGTGGGAAATTAAATTTACCATACATTATATTGAAAGTATATGTAACTAACTCAGGAAAATTAACAAAATTGAGGTAAGAGTTCATCTTTCTATATCATTTAACAATTATTATTCATTTATTCCTTTGACAGGAAAGATGTCATCTGGTTTTACTGAATTCAAACTAAATATAAATGAAATGTGTCCACTTAAACAAATTTTGCTTAAATGTTTGAATGATGATGAGTAAGAAACAGTGATGGAAAATAAGAAATATAATTTTCCTAACCCATCAAACACAAACTTTCTGTTTATGGTCATATTGTTTTTCTTTTCTTTTTCTTTTTTTTGCCATCAGTTTCTAAGTGACAGAAGATATAGATATCATTGACAAATGATTTAGAAGTGTTTGTTCATTGCCAATGCCCTCATGTCACATTTTCACATTAAGTTTTGGACAAAATGAAAGACAGGCAGACAGACAGACAGGCAGAAAACAATAAAGCCATGGATTTTTCTGTACATATATATGGGCTGATGATCAATATTTTCTTTTTTTTCTTAAATGATTTCTATGCTAAGGCAATGAATTCCTTTTATAGAAAATACCTGGGCCAGGATACATGATACACCATGTATCCTGGCCTTTCACCTAGGCTTTTTACTCATAGGCCATGCAATGAAAGTTCTGGTTATTCAATTTTGATGGCAATCATGAATTGAACTCTAATTGTTAAAGATTGCCCGGGTTTTATTGTACATTTCGTAAGGACTAGGTGAAAATTTCTGAACTCAAGAAATATGTGGGCCATTTTGGCCTAAAGGATGAAATTCAATGGGCCATTTCTGAGAAAGAATGGTCAATGGACCAATGACGTGGCCCAAAATTATCCCTCAATATGACCTTGAAAATGCCCTTGATCTCACCTTTGTCCCCCTACCATCATGTTTCAGTATTCCATCGTGCCAGGTTTTAGCCTTCTTCTGTTTTTGGCCTGTATACAGGACCTTAAAATAAAACAGAAATAGTCAATTGGTGGATAATATGTGTTTGTGAAATACAAATGCTTCTGATATGACAATTTATTTCAGTATTTGATTTTAATCATTGAATTTCAGAGCATAGCAAAATACTTGTACGTGTAATAACAAGAAATGCAAATGTAAAATATGAAAACCTTGTTGCTTGCTGTTTATTATCTATGGCCAATGTCAAAGTTTGAAACCAAATTAAGAAACATGCAAAGACCATAGAAAAATTTGCATACTAGTAAAAAAAAAAATTTCATCTCCCTAAATTGTTAATCTTGCTAAAATTGAAATCTTGTCAACAATAGTATCATTGAATGTTTGTCCTTAACTTCAACTTCTTTTCAAGCCTGCTTAAAATGTTACTTCATACTTCATAAAAGTTTTAATTCCATACTTACAACAAATTCCTTTTCCATGCCTTATCTTTCTACGGTATCTCATCTACATAGCCACATGATTTTCTAATTCTAAGTACCCCTGAAAAGTAAAAGAGATAAGCCATTCCTTCATTTGCCACATTTTCCAAAGCCTTTGTCATATGGGGAGTCAAAATGTGTCATTATGTGTGAATGGATTAAAAGAACCCCATTTTTCTTCTGATATATGCTACATTTATTTCATTTTCTTGTTATTTCAGATGTGACCTTGAGAAATCACAAGTTCATCAAAACAGTCCTAATTATTTAACACAATTACCATTCTGGGTTGTGACAGAGAACAGAACGATCCCCACTCTAAAAGAACCACAGAGCAAGACCAATTGCGCACAATGCCATTCAGCCAGGATAAGCCAATTTTGAAGAAAGATCCTACAGATACTGAATTCACCGATGGAAAAGCTATATTTATAACAGTCATGAGCATCATGAATGTATTCATGTTCTTTGGAAATATTCTGTCTATCATAACAATAACAACCAACAAACGACTCAGAAACCAAGTGTCATATTGGTTTGTTTTAAATCTAGCTGTGATTGATTTTATAATAGCTGTGACAGTGGTGCCGCTAAATATTGTGTGGGAATACTACGGATCATGGCCGTTAAATAAAGCGAGCTGTGAAGTTTTCACATTTGCTGATATATCGTTCAGTACAATATCAGCTTATTCTATAGTGCTCGTGTCAATTGATAAATATGTTTACATCACATATCCGATGAAATATTTTGACAAAATGACAAAGAAAGTCGCTTTATTCCTTATTATAGCAGTATGGATAATGGTTTTAACGTTCACCTCAATATCTGTGACAACAGAAGTGGGGACGTCGGAGGAGTTTAGGGACCACTTCTATGCAGTGACCAACAGCACACAAACTTGCTTATTTGTAATGACAGACACATATGTTATTCCGTCCGCTCTTATTTGTTTCTTTATTCCATTAACAATATTGTGTTTCACAAGCTCAAAGATAATCTGTATTGCAAGTAATCATATTCGTAAAATTCACGAAGTGTCTCACTCTGTATGTATGCCTTCAGACACTATCTCGGACACTAGGCGGACTTTATCTAACAAATACCAACCTCCGAGAAAAACAGACATCATCAGCCACACATTTAAACAGTCAACTCATCACAGCTCGCAAATCACCGTCCCAAGATCTGAAAATAACAAAACATGTCATAATTCACCAAATTTAAATTGTGTAAAAGATAGAACAAATTGTGTTACATACCAAAACAAATCTGATGGAAATAGTACTTGTACTAGAGTTAGGGAAAATAATCAGACTTTTGAATTTCAAAATGCTTTAGAATGTAACAATGTGTCATTATGTTTACAAAGAGAAACTACAGCTCCTGAGAAAGGAGAAATGTGCGAGAATAATAGAAGAAATATTAATAAATTTGATAATGAATCTGATAAAGGAAAAATGTGTGACGGCAAAAACAAAAACATTGACCCTAGTCATGCTGTATCACATCAAACAGACAGTAAGGGAACAGGGTTAACTTCTGAGAAAGGACAAATGTGTGAAAGTGAAGGCAGCAGCATTAACCCTAGACAGGCTGAAGTACATCAAGCACAAGCAGGCAGCAAGGGAAAAAGGTCTGCTTCTGAGAAAGGACAAATGAGTGAAAATGATAGAAGCATTAACAATTGTCAGACTGAATTATATCAAGCAGGCAGTAAGGGGACAAGTACGCATGGAAAAAACGGAGAAATGTGTGACAGCAATAACAGAAGCATTAACCCTTGCCAGGCTGATTTACATGAAGCACAAGCAGGCAGTAAGGGAACAGGGTTAACTTCTGAGAAAGGAAAAATGTGTGAAAATGATAGCAGAAGCATTAACAATTGTCAGACTGACTTACATCAAGTACATGCAGGCAGTAAGGGAACAAGGTCAGACTGCACGCATGTGCAGCCTGACCTTGTTCCCTACTGCCTGCAAAAGCAATCAGAATTTTCCACAAAACCAGGGATCAGCTTGACAAGAATTAGCAAAGTAGATAGTCCATCTGATACCATGAGAAGTACTGAACATTCTGTGAAAAAGAATTCTCTAAAAAAGATGGACAGCAATAGAAACATCTTGCAGCGTAAATATCCGTATTGCAAACTTTTCGGTACAGTTACGATTGTGATATTGTGTTTCGTAGTAATGTTCTCTCCATATTATGTGGCAACCATGGTGGATGTCGCATGTCACTGTATCGATCCATGGATTTATGAAGACATTCTTTCTGTTCTGTATTACATGCACTCGCTAGTAAATCCTTACATCTATATGTCGACAGATAGAAAATACAAGGCTGCTTTGAGATCTTTGTGTAGAAGAATTTTCAAACAATAAACATTTTATTTTATCTAAGTCTTCTGGATTTGTTTATTCAGAGCTACAGTTCAGAGGGGGTGAAGAGATTCCAATTATGTCATTACAGCTCAAAACCCCAGTGTTCTGCCAAGGATTTTGATAGGATGAGACTAATGTCTCACTGACCCTAAAAAGTTTGAGACATTTCTGAAAATAAGGGGACATTCAATAAATTACCATCAATGGAATAGAAAAAAAGATATAAAATTAATTACCTAGAATTTATTAAAGCTAGTTTATGGGAAAGACAGTGGTAGTTGATGAGCATCGGATTGTCCCCGAGCATAGGGACCGCTGAGCATAATCCTTTTACACCTTTACCAGAGCTGGTCATTACTTTGGCTCGCTAAACCCATTACAATGGATGTGTTAATCTTTGTCTTTTCATGGCATAAAACTTTTTTCCTTGTCAGCCGTAACCAGTACTCTTGAAAATGTCGGATGGGGGCAGTTTTCCGTGTTTCGGTAGTCCTATGTTTGTACTATTAGATTCCCGATGACTTTTCGAGGCACCACTAGCTAAGCTAGCGTACATTTTTTTTGTGCATGTTCCTATTAATCTTCAAGTAACAAGTGCTCTATTTACAGTGCAATGAACTTTGAAACTAACTATTCTAGTATTTTAACTCGGAACATTTTTTTTTTGGCGTGCGGAAGAGAAGAGGCAGCAAGTTTTACCTCACTGCTACCCACTCCATTCAGCTGGGTAGACTGAGGCGTTGACAATTAAGTGTCTTGCCCAAGGACACACCTCCCCGTGTGGGACTCGAACTAGGGTCCTCCGGGTTTCAAGCCGAGTGCGCTAACCACTGCGCTATCGAGCCTATCGGGGGCCGCCGTATCGGTAGATGTAGAGGGTTCAGGCTCAGTTACGGCGTGATTGGCGATGGAGAAATCAGTCCTTCCTTTTCCGAAATAACTTAGAATTGTTCGAGGCTTTTTAGCCGAAGGTTCTGACATTTTGTTTACGTAAATACGGTCGACGAAAAGAGAAACGAATGACTAGATTTTTCTCGATAATCAATTGGCCAGATATCGCGCACCTGATGGTCTGGCATCCAATCAGAATCGAGTAAAATATAACGGTGTCGCCGCGAAAATCACTTTCGATCCTGAAATTCATTCGATTGCCCCCCATAATTTACGATTTTTTACTGTGTGTCAGAACTCGCTATGGACATAATTTTTTGGCGACATTTTCTTTTTTTTTGCGAGAAAATCGCAAATACGCGGCCTTGGCAGAACACTGAAACCCTATGTTGTAGTTACTCATTAGAATCGTCTTGATTAGACGAGTCGAGATTCTAATGAGTACCAACAACATAGGGTTTGAAGAACAAAACATGAAACAAGTGCATGTTGTATTGCGATGCAATACAGGAGTCCCCCACCGGATAACAAAAAAATCCTTTCTTATAATATATCTCCTACTTACTAGATCTATAACTGTATACAAAATTTGAAGTTGCTAGCACATTAGGTTTTGGACAAAATGTCCAAAACAAAAATATAAGGGTAAAAACAACCAAGGGCAATAACTCCAAAAGTGGGCGGAGAAGAATGATTCTTGTACATGACACTTGTCCTCAATGAGATCTATAAGTGTACCAAGTTTGAAGTTGCTAGCACTGATGGCTCAGGAGATATGGTCCGGACAAAAATGTAAGGATAAAAAACAACAACGGACAATAACTAAAAAAGTGGATGTGGCAGAGTAACAGTTCTTGTGCATTACACTTCTTCTCAATGAGATCTACCAGTGTATAAAATTTGAAGTTGCTAGGACTTATGGTTTAGGAGATAAGTTTGGGACCAAAATGTAAGTATAGAAACAACAAAGGGCAATAACTCAAAAAGTGGACATGGCAGAGTGACAGTTCTTGTACATGACACTTGTCCTCAATGATATCTATAAGTGTAGCAAGTTTGAAGTTGCTAGCACTTATGGTTTAGAATATATGTTCCGGACAAAAATGTAACGGTAAAAACAACAAAGGGCAATAACTCAAAAAGTGGGTGTGGCAGAGTAACAGTTCATGTACATGACACTTGTCCTCAATGAGATCTATAAGTGTACAAAGTTTAAAGTTGCTAGCACTTATAGTTTAGGAGATATGATCTGGACAAGAATGTAAGACTAAAAACAACAAAGGGCAATAACTCAACAAGAGTGCCATGGTCACAATATACGCCGCCACTTATAAAACTTGAGACAAAAAAATGACATTGACAAGGATTTATAAATATTCACACAAAAACCTGTAAAAAGTTGTGTTCACAAAAAGGGTTTTATAAATATCAAGTCAAAAACCTGGAAGGAATTGCGTTCATGAGGCTGAAATATCATTAAGCCCCAGAGACTAAAGTTGAATGGGGCATAACTCTGGCAAAAATCAATGTACCATTTATAAAATCCTTAATTCATGCACATCTACCAATTAAGGTAATAACATCCACCAAGTTTCATTAGGATTCAGTCAGAATCTTAGAAGAAGTTGTGTTGTCAAGGCTGCAATTTCAATCAGCCCCAGAGACTAAGTTTTAAGGGGGCATAACTCTGGAAAAAATCAATGAACCATAAAATTCTTCCTACATGCACACCTACTAATTGAGGTGATAACATTGACCAATTGTCATTAATATCCAGCCATAAACTTAGGAGGAGTTGCGTTGACAAGGCTGCAATTTCAATAAGCCCCAGAGACTAAGTTTTAAGGGGGCATAACTCTGGCAAAAATCAATGAACCATAAAATCCTTCCTTCATGCACATCTACCAATTGAGGTAATAACATTGACCAAGTTTCATTAAGATCCAGCTAGAAACTTAGGAGGAGTTGCGTTGACAAGGCTGCAACTTCAATAAGCCCCAGAGACTAAGTTTTTAAGGGGCATAACTCAGGCAAAAATCAATGAACCATAAAATCCTTCCTTCATGCACATCTACCAATTAAGGTGATAACATTGACCAAGTTTCAAGAAGATCCAGCCAGAAACTTAGGAGGAGTTGCGTTGACAAGAAAAGTGGACGTACGTACGGACGGACGGATGGACGGACAGACAGACGGAGAAGATGAAAAAATCAATGAACCATACAATTCTTCCTACATGCACATCTACTAATTGAGGTGATAACATTGACCAATTGTCATTAATATCCAGCCATAAACTTAGGAGGAGTTGCGTTGACAAGGCTGCAATTTCAATAAGCCCCAGAGACTAAGTTTTAAGGGGGCATAACTCTGGCAAAAATCAATGAATCATAAAATCCTTCCTTCATGCACATCTACCAATTGAGGTGATAACATTGACCAAGTTTCATTAAGATCTAGCCAGAAACTTAGGAGGAGTTGCGTTGACAAGGCTGCAATTTCAATAAGCCCCAGAGACTAAGTTTTAAAGGGGCATAACTCTGGCAAAAATCAATGAACCATAAAATCCTTCCTTCATGCACATCTACCAATTGAGGTAATAACATTGACCAAGTTTCATTAAGATCCAGTTAGAAACTTAGGAGGAGTTGCGTTGACAAGGCTACAACTTCAATAAGCCCCAGAGACTAAGTTTTTAAGGGGCATAACTCAGGTAAAAATCAACAAACCATAAAATCCTTCCTTCATGCACAGGTGATAACATTGACCAATTGTCATTAATATCCAGCCATAAACTTAGGAGGAGTTGCGTTGACAAGGCTGCAATTTCAATAAGCCCCAGAGACTAAGTTTTAAGGGGGCATAACTCTGGCAAAAATCAATGAACCATAAAATCCTTCCTTCATGCACATCTACCAATTGAGGTGATAACATTGACCAAGTTTCATTAAGATCTAGCCAGAAACTTAGGAGGAGTTGCGTTGACAAGGCTGCAATTTCAATAAGCCCCAGAGACTAAGTTTTTAAGGGGCATAACTCGGGTAAAAATCAACGAACCATAAAATCCTTCCTTCATGCACATCTACCAATTGAGGTGATTACATAGACCAAGTTTCAAGAAGATCCAGCCAGAAACTTAGGAGGAGTTGCGTTGACAAGAAAAGTGGACGTACGTACGGACGGACGGACGGACGGACGGACAGACGGAGAAGATGACGCCAATATACGTCCGCCTCCGGCGGCGTATAAAAAGTGGACATGGCAGAGTTATGATTATTGTACATGACACTTGTCCTCGACAAGATCTATCAGTGTACAAAGTTTGAAGTTTCTAGCACTTATAATTTAGGAGATATGATCCGGACAAGAATGTAAGGGTAAAAACAACAAAGGGCAATAACTCAAAAAGTGGGCGTGGCAGAGTAACAGTTCATGTACATGACACTTCTCCTCAATGAGATCTATAAGTGTACAAAGTTTGAAGTTGCTAGCACACATAGTTTAGGAGATATGATCCGGACAAGAATGTAACGGTAAAAACAACAAAGGGCAATAACTCAAAAAATGGACATGGCAGAGTAACAGTTCTTGTACATGACACTTGTCCTCGACAAGATCTATCAGTGTACAAAGTTTGAAGTTGCTAGCACTTATAATTTAGGAGATATGATCCGGACAAGAATGTAAGGCTAAAAACAACAAAGGGCAATAACTCAAAAAGTGGGCGTGGCAGAGTTATGGTTCTTGAACATGACATTTCTCCTCAATGAGATCTATAAGTGTACAAAGTTTCAAGTTGCTAGCACACATAGTTTAGGAGATATGTTCCGGACAAGAATGTAAGGGTAAAAACAACGAAGGGCAATAACTCAAAAAGTGGGCGTGGCAGAGTTATGGTTCTTGAACATGACACTTCTCCTAAATGAGATCTATAAGTGTACAAAGTTTGAAGTTGCTAGAACACATAGTTTAGGAGATATATTCCGGACAAGAATGTAAGGGTAAAAACAACAAAGGGCAATAACTCAAAAAGTGGGCGTGGCAGAGTAACGGTTCTTGAACATGACACTTCTCCTCAATGAGATCTATAAGTGTACCAAGTTTGAAGTTGCTAGCACATATGGTTTAGAAGATATAGCCCGGACAAAAGTGTGACGGACAGACGGATGGACAGACGGAATCGAGCAAACCTATAGTCCCCCAACCGGTAACCGGTGGGGGACTAATAATTCATTATGAAAAGTCATTATGCACTCTCAACTGTAGCACTGGTTTATTTATCCTTGAATTCAATCAGACACAATTCTATTGTCCAACAAGATTAACCCGGGACAACTTAATTTTCGTGCGCAAAGTCCGTTAGTTGAGCGTCTAAACAAAACAATACCGGGGTGAGGTCATTACATATGCAGATGTCCCGGGTTAATCTTGCTGGACAATAACATGGTGTATAATCACATAACTAGGGTTGGATACCGTTAAGAACGAAACGGTACGATACGATACTGATACTAACGAAACGATACGGTACTTTATCGATACCGATACCGATACCAAAACAGCAATCAATTAAAAGCTTTCAATATAAAGGGAGGTGCAAATCAAACAACCATTGATAATGCCATAGGTTTCATTGCTTTTAAAATCAGTAGTACCACTTTTGTTTCCTAAATGATAAACTATTTTCATTTAAAATACATTCAAAAATCTGATTAATATATGACCATACAACTGAATATTTGTGTTGCATTCAAGACATTTTTTTTAAAAAAATATTTTATTGTTTGAACTAGATCTCTATCTCTTAGTGTTAGAGAGAAATATATAATTTCATTATTTATTTTGTTGTCTGCAAGACAATTTGGGGAACAGATTTTAATCTTAGTATATAAAAATTCAGATCTTTATCCAGAAAACCAAGTATTTTTTATTTGATTTTTTTATTTATTTATTTTATTTTTTTTTTGGGGGGGGGGGGGGGGGGGGGAATTCAGCGTTTTAGCCCACTCCTAGTCCTACTCATAGAACAGCCAGACAATTATGTGTAATTTACTTATTTCTAATGGTCAAAACTTTGTAACAATTGATGTAAATATCAGAGAAACCGTTTTACTTTCCCAAATTCATACCTACTGTCATAAACCAAGTGTATTGGTGGCAAAAAAACGTATTTTTTCGTATCCGGAAATAGGTATATGGTCGGTACTGGTACACTAGATTGGAATTAGAGGGTTTCGAAAAAGACTTTATTTGGACTCCAAGGTTTGTTTTTATGGCATTTAAGGAAATGTGTGGTCATTTAAGAAATAGAATGGCTTAATTTTCGTTTTTTCCTGTCGGCAAATAATTGTTTTTCTCCATAATCATGCTTTGAAATTGGTGCCGACGAACACTAAAAACAAAGAAGTTTGACAGCTCCGAAACTTTTCTGATGATAGAACCATTTGATTCTACGCGAAATATGGTCTCTATGTATTTAAAAATCAATATCTGGAAATAAAATTTCCATTTTAATCTATCTCTTACTTTCTTTCCTTGTTGACATTGGTACCGATAACGGTACCGGTATTTCTCGAAACGGTATATACCGGTACTTTTTGAAACGATTTTCGGTCCGGTTCTGGTACCGGTTATCGGTATCCAACCCTACACATAACTCAGAATTTCCGATAATCTTCAATATCTTTTTTCATACTTGACCAATTTGAATTGGGGTTGAAGCAGAGAAGGTGGAAAAATGCCAGGAATAAGCTGGATGTGTTGGATTTTTGAAAAATCAACCAGGGCTTTTTCTAGGCATTTTGGGAAAGGGCATCTGACCAATATTTGGGAAAATTTAATCGACAAAACACTGATTTTGGGAAAAATCAAGCAATGTGAAAACTTGGTATTTTTATCATTTAGGAGAGCTACAGCATATAACAGGCTTAAATGTCTTATTTCCTTGTTTTCCAGGCACTAACTTCTTTACAAAGTTATTCCAGTATTATATTTAGTGGGTTTTGAAGATCTTTTAAGCATTGGTTTGGGAATTTTTTTCCAAATTGGGAAAAAATTTGGGGCCTTTTGCATTGGGAATGGGGCCCATAAAGGGTCCCTGTGAAATAGGCGAAAAAGCTCTGTCAACTGATAAAAAAGTTATTGAAGATAAACCAAAATTTTGGTTTATCTTCAATAACCTTTTTATATGTTGATCTTTCAAAAATCAACCACGTCCATCTAGTGTGTGCTGTCTGTCCACATTCTCTGCTTAAAACCAAATTCAAATCGGTCCAGTATTTACAAAATTATTGAAGATTTTTTTTAAAATATTGTATCACGTGATTAACCATCGTGTCTAAGTCTGTTACAAACCTCAACATAATCTGTTGACAACACTAACTTTAGAACAGATTCAATTTGTCCTAACCCTTTCGCAAATAAGAGCTGACTTTGAGATCTATGTTGAGGCAAAAGAATAAATGCTGATTATAAGCAATTTTTCCTTCTTTCCGTTTGCCTCAATATTTTCTGATATATTCATATTGTATACAAATCTTTTCTTATTAACAAACATTTTATCATGTGTAGAACTTAGCTTTCAAAATGGACCACCCGGCGTGGTTTGGAAAAATGTCAAAACAGGACTAAAATAACATGTGTCCACAGCAAGGCAACTGCATTGGAGGATTGTCTGAATGGCGTGACTATTTAATTAAGTAACATCAGTATTGTGGTCTGAACACCTAATCATTGATTCCTGTTGTTTTTTTGCCAAATACTACAATAACATCCTTTCTGAGCCTCCAACAGCTCTCTATCACTGGTTTACGATTATCCATCCATTGGTTGGAGAAAAATTTCAGAAAAAGATATGCAGCAGCCAAGGATCAAACAAGGGATATCATCATGATAGACTTTGATATTCTTACATGCTACCATCTTTGCTATGACCTAGGCCACTGAGTTAATCCTTTTCCAAACAAGAAAATGTCCTTTAATTAAAGATAAGGCTTGAGAAAACATTGAGGCAAAAGAAGAAAGTGCTGATGATCAGAACATTCTACTTTTGCCTTAATATTTTCTAAGCTACATTGTACACAAATCCAACCTAAGTTTATCTGAATTACATCTCGTCATATTTGACAGCTTTTGAGTTGGACCACCCTAATAATTTGGCGTTTGGGAAAGTGTTAAAGATCTCAATCCAGTCATGGTGAAGGCCGCCAGACAATGCCACATGACTCTAAAAATTAAGTTCTGTTCAACATTTTTTTTCTTCCGCAATTCCCACTATCAGAAATTAATTATGAAGTTAGTAAGGGCTCCCAACGTCTAATTGCCAATTGCCACAAAGTAAAAAATGCCACAAATTGAAAACCAAAGTGATGTGCTGTCATAAGCGCCGACTACCAAACAGGTGAATTGAAACTCAAAGATTGTGGAGAAAAGATGAAATTTGTTTGAATGTGATTCAGTTTGTAGATTTCAGACTTTAACCCTTTCCCAAACAACAAATTTTCAGGGTCAGTGTTCAAACTCAAAAGCTGCCTCCAATGACAAAATGGCTGTTGATAAAGATTGAATTAGTGTAAAGTAGTCAGCTTTGGTACCACGTCTTTTATGGTACCTCAGTTACGCCGGTATTAAAAACACTGTTCATTTGCGTACGAAGCATTACCTACCATCTGCGTGCATCGGCTAAACTAAAAGCAAAATCATTTACTCTTATCTTCAGTGATTACTTTTACCATAACTTCAGTTGCATTGGAATGCTATATAAAAAGAAAACAAGGAATATTTTCATGATTTTTTTCCCCGATGCCATTAAGTACCGCATTCTTCAGACGTTCCTTTGAACGCATTTATTTTACATCGATTGGGAAGCAAGTTTCTTCAACTTATTTTAATCCCTCTCGATTGAGCTTCCTGGAGATCCACCAGTACTCGCGCCGAATGTGTGGGCCAATGAGAGGCCTTGAACAACCCCCGCTACCGGGGATCGAACTCGGAACCTCTTAGTTGCAGGGCTCACGCTCGACCCCTCGACTACGGTAGCAACCACCACGCATGCCCGGGTGTAATTATTGCGCAATCGGTGTCGCGTGAAAAATCCGACCCGGGAAATTAGCCAACTTCATACGCTTTCATACGCAGATATCAGAGTAAATCCAAGTGAGAAATTTGCATAATTGGGCGGGACTTGTTCTGAACCTAGCGTGTAGGGCCGTTTGGCTTTGGTATCAAGCTGGTTTGCATAAAATAACAGCCGACGAAAATTTCGAAATCAACAATTTTGCGGAGAACGATCAAATACGCCCTTGATTGAGTTTTAGTATGAAAGTTTAAGCATTTACCAGCAAATAAAGTTCAAATTTGCCTTTGTCCTTGCACGTAAAATACCTTAATTTGGGGCTTGTTTTGGCCTACTAGACGACTTTAAAGGGAGGTAATTATGTTTGGACGGCCCCTGTCATGAACCGGAAGTCTACTTTTTCTTCATGTCAACAAAGTTTGTAAGTTAAAATTGCAAAAACTGTAGACGATCTGCAGATTTTATGGTTATCATATCCGTAAGTAATGCATAAATAACTGATTGCATTCATGCAATTCAATTCAATCTCTTCAAAAAGAGGAAAAGTTTGAAGAAATTGGTTCGTACCCAGGAGTTTTCATACTCGTCACAATTTTTGTATTCAAAACGTAAAAGCAATCAGCAACTGTCGCAAATTATATGAAAGCACATAGATTAATTTACCTGTGCTTTGTGTGATGCAACAATATATTGATTTTAACACGCCAATTTTGCAAACCTTCAACTTAGCAATGAAAACGTTGACAGAAAGGGAGAATTAGAATGTTTCAATCAAAATCAAAAATATTATCATTTTCTCTCAGTGTTTTCTACCACAATACTTTATATATCAGTTGCATGTGTAGACTAGTCTACTCTATTCACCATTCACTTATGAGTGCTTAAATTTAATCTGCAATTTACACAAAAAATGTTGATCACAAGCATTTTCCCTTTTGCCTCAATATTTTGTTCCAGATTTATTACAAAATTAGCAATAAGACAACAAGGCAGAAAAACTTGAATGAATCTAATTAGGTATTCCTCAGTCGACTAAAATGTCATTAAATATCAGATCTAATGTAAAGATTAAATATCAGATCTATGTAAGCTACATTAATATATAAATGAAACTGTAGCTTTCAAGTAAATTCACAAATGATCTGCTGCATAAGGACAATGAGCCATCAACGCATTGTTACAACATAAATTAGTACCAAAATGCCATGAATTATCTTTATATACAAATGAAACCCAATGCGATGATGGTTAATTGTCCAACCGCCAAATCAAAAAGGACTTCAAACATTTCTAGCAAAGCTCCTAAAACTAATGAAGAAGAGAAATAGCAAAACGTTCAATAGAATGAAAATCACCTATCCAACGTTATCCCTTCTCATCCTCCTAAAAAAATTTAAAAATTTTAAAAATTTCAAAGCAAGTATAAACTCGTCGACTGCATAAAGACAAACTGTGCACGAAGCGCGGCAAACTGGAGCTTTTATATACCTACCAACTAAGCCAACCAATTAGAAGCCTGCTTGTCATCGCAAATTACCCAGTTTTATCGATGCGTCGCGTCATCGACAAGACTATGCAAACATTTGACTTATTAACACTCTGTAATGAAATGATGTAGACCTACAAGTTCTCTCCAAATTGTACTGTCTTAATATTTTCAGTGAAAATCTTAATTGTCTGACAAGGTTTATAAAAAGCTTATACCACTTGAAATTAGTAGTTAAGATGCCTTTGACCATTTACAATGTATATTAAAATTATAGTAAAGACAATAATATCATACAAATATGCATACATGTACAATATAAACACAAGCTATTTCAAGCTAAAAACAGTTAACTTAGCTTGGAATATTTAACACTTGACAGAAACAGTAATTGAAAGTGTTTTCTTCCAGACACAGCATCAGAATTTAGAATATTAAATAATTAGATCTATTCCTTTTGTTGAAAGCTTGAGCAACTGCAGACACTCTTTTGATATCTTTAATACTCGGATCAAGAAAGAAGAAAGCATTTGCAAATTGCCAAAATATGATATCTAGATTGATCATTCACACTTGTTTCCATCTTTATGATTAAAACAACATATTTTCTCTCTCTAACTTTCATTCTTTCAAATTTGAAGGTGCTTGTTTCCTCCCAAATCAACAGAATCCCCCAGGCACGCTCCTTTAAGTTCCGTCTTCTGAAGACTGGTACTGCTTTCCTGAAATAGAAAGAAATAGGAGAAAGAACTTTAGGAGATAAATAAAAGGTGATTTTCATATCTACACAGTTCATACATTTTCAAAAGAGTCCCTATTTGCACTAGCATTAACCTTCATTTTACACATAGTAAAATGGGTGGGTGGGGTAATTATATTTTTGTTGATTGAACATATATACATCCTCTTTTGGACTCTCAAACCTTTAAATATTGGAGACAATGACATTCTCATCATGAACAATGTATTGGAAGTCATCTAAATGAAACTCAAGTTCAAAAAAACTTTTTTATATTGACTTTCTCTTTTATATTTCAAATTTAGCCCAAAATTTATGGTCAACCGGACTCATTAATCTTAAGAAAAAGTCACAATCAAGTCAGCAAACAGATGAATTTGACTATCATTATTCATCTTTGATGATATGACCACCAAATGAACACTAAATTAACTGCATATTATGCAGCATCTTCTAATTACAGGGTGAGGTCAAGTTTTCCTGAAAAAATGAAATTTGAATTTTCAGAAACACGATTTTGGGTATTTTGTCATAGTTTTTTTTACTTAAAGAACATTTTAAACCTAATTAAACTATATATTTTCTTATTTGTATTGACGAGATCTTCCAGAAAATGTATATTTTTTACAGATTAAACTTTTTTTTGAAAAAGAGTGGTGGTTGCTAACTACGGACACCACTGTTGTAAACCGTTTGGCAATACCTTCCCGTTTGGCAATTTCAAGGTATTGCGAATCCGCTCGATCCATTTGGAAATGGGAAGGGGGCGTGGCAAAGTAGTTCCTTCTACAATACCATGACATCGTATCCTATTACATTCTTCAAATGTAATGTTCTTAAAAGTGGAAACTATCAAATAAGCTTAAAATCGAGTTGTATGTGAAATAAGAGGTGGTGTGATATGATACGAAGTCTTATGTTGCCACGGCCTCTTTTGTGACTAAAGATGCATACCTTTTCCCCTGAAATAACTTATTTTAATATCTATGCCAAAGAAAATCTTTTCAAAACAAAGAGAACAAATGAGAAACCAGTGGCGGATCCAGAGGTTGTTCGGGAGGGGGGGGGGGGGGGGGGGGGGGTCAAACGAACCCCCATATGAAGCCTGATTATTTTATTTTCATGCAGAAATTTAGTCAAAAGTGTGTGATATTAGTAAAACGAACCCCCCTTTGTGTACAAACGAACCCTTTCACAGAAATCCTTGATCCGCCGCTGGAAACTGGTGATAAATAGCATTTTCTCCTTTTTCCACTAATATTTTCTATGCTAAAGGACTATTTCAATTTGAAATCTCAACAGTAGGTTGAAGTATGGATTCGTTTTGTTCCTTTTTACTTTCATATGTACATGTTTCAAACGAACCCCCATATGAAGCCTGATTATTTTATTTTCATGCAGAAATTTAGTCAAAAGTGTGTGATATTAGTAAAACGAACACCCCTTTGTGTACAAACGAACCCTTTCACAGAAATCCTTGATCCGCCGCTGGAAACTGGTGATAAATAGCATTTTCTCCTTTTTCCACTAATATTTTCTATGCTAAAGGACTATTTCAATTTGAAATCTCAACAGTAGGTTGAAGTATGGATTCGTTTTGTTCCTTTTTACTTTCATATGTACATGTTTCACTTTTTAGCAATTTTAAATTACTATGGGTCAATTCAATTCAATATTAAAAATGCCTAGAGATTAATACATATTTCTCAAGATTCTTCTTCTTTAACATTTTCTTGCGACATCTAATTTTGGGGATACCTAATCTTCTGCTAAATTAAAGCCAGCAGCTAGAGCTCAGATCTAAAATAACTTTAGACAAAATTAAATGGGTCAGACATGTTTGCGATGTGTACAAAGTTGCGTTTGGCTATTAGACTTGTAGCAATATTCTGCCTGATCGCCGATGAGTAGTCACTCACCAACTCTTTATTGACTTTATTGTATCCAAGAAATACCACTGTTTGATCTGTTTATTTTCGTTGATCGATTACTAGTTTATAATAATGAATAATAACAAGTTTAGAGGTCTTTAATCGCCAAATAAAAACCGATATCTGACGGACTACATGTGTAGGTAAAAAGCAAGGTGCTCAGCGCCGAGGTATTTGCCTTAACATGTAGTTCAGAGCAGAGAGGTTTTTATTTGGCAAATAAAGACCTCTAAACTTAATACGGTATAGCACTTTATTTCTGCGGGGACTTTATTTCTGCTTTTTCTGAGGTCCTGGACGGCACCGCAGAAATAAAATCTGCAGAATATTAACCCTGGATGTAGAGGTTGATATTGTTCTACAATTTTAGTCAGTACATGAACAAGTTAAACACTTATCCCTTGATGCAAAGCTCAATGTCATAACAATGGAGTTCTTTCCCATTCAAGAATAGTGTAACTACAGCTTTAATTTAGGTGCAGATAGGACATTTTTGATCATTCATAAACAATGATTACACAAGTTTGACGGATTGGTAACAGTTTGACACGTCTTTACTTTCACACCTATATGAATACAACATTGTTTCCCATAACAACTTTAATTTATAGATAAATGAATGGGATTATACCGGTAATCCCTTAACCATCATAGAGTAATTGGAATGTTTTGTAAGCACCGTCTTTCGAAATATGTTTGATACAGACTAAAACTGATTTCATGGCACAGAAATAAAATTTTGAATTTGGCAAAGTGAGAGACCGCAGAAGTATGTTCCGCAGAAATTGAACTTGGCCGCTTTCAGGAAAAAACGCAGAATTTGGACCCCGCACAAATAAAGTGCTATACAGTATTATCTCCATTATAACACAATTAATTAGAAAACACACATTCGAAATGTGTTATTTTGTGGAAATTCTGCCATGATCTAGTTTTCGGCGTAGGAAACACATTGGCGGTTTAGTGACATCATTGATGATGTCATTTGACATTACCTTGACGCCACATGACGCTGTGGTACATACACAGATGCCTTGTCAAGTGAGTCGGGACTTCATGTCCGGGAGTTAATGTCACAGCCCTTGTGTCTGCGCAGGCGTCGCTTCGAGTCTTCAGGGGGTTACAGATAAACGTTCTGACGCCCCGGCGATGTGGTACTGGCATATTTTTTGTAGAATCAGAGATATTATCTTAGATTAGTTGGCGGTAGGCCTATGTCGTTGATTGATAGAGGCATTGGTCAACAAAACAGAATATTTTCATGATCGAAAGCGTGTCAGCCAATATAATTTCTGCTAGTTAAAACCATGTGGCAGTGGAACGTTCCACCACCAAATGTTTACGATGTTGCAGGCATAAGTTCGGATAAGGTAACAAATTTTAATGATGTCGCTCCAAAAATTCCAATGTCGCATGATTCCCAATAGGGGTGGACTACCTTAATTCAATTATCAGCAATCTATTAATAAGTTGGCAAAGCTGACATGAATCATTCTACCATTATGTCAGCAAAGCCATAAGCCATCAAAGCAGAATACCAGAATAGAGCCATTAATCTGACAAAGTACAGCCTATATTTGCAACATGTTCTTAAGGTAGTCCATCCCTAATGAGATTCATGCGACATCGGAATTAATCCAGCAATATGGTTAAGATACAGCATTGCAGCATTCCACCACAATATGTTAACGACGTCACACAAATAAGTTCGGATTAGGTAACATATGTTTACGATGTTGCATGAATCTCATTAGGGATGGACTACCTTAATTCAGAATGATATCAGCAATCTATTAATAAGTTGGCAAAGCCGACATGAATCATTCTACCATACATGAGCAAAGCCATAAGCCATCAAAGCAGAACACCAGAATGCAGCCATTCATCTGACAAAGTACAGCAGACATTTCCAGCATCTTCCTAAGGTAGTCCATCCCAATTGAGATTCATGTGACATCAAAAATATTCCTGCAATGTTGTTTAACATGCAGTTGTGGAACATTTCACAGCGGAAAAATATCAACGTCGCACATATCAATTTGGATAACGTTACAAAGTTTAGCAATGTCGCTCGAAAATTCTGAAGGTGCATGAATCTCATAAGGGGTGGACTACCTTAATTCTATTTTCAGCAATGTATTTATAAGTTGGCGAAAACAAACACTTTTATCATTCTACCATATGTCGGCAAAGCCATGATCCATTAAAGTAGAATACCAGAATACAGCCATTTGTCTGACAAAGTACAGCCGACATTACCAACATGTTCTTAAGGTAGTCCATCCCTTATAAGATTCACGCGACATCAGATTAATATTCCGGTAATGTTGTTAACATTCAGCCGTGGAATTCTCCACCACTGCATGTTAATGATGTCGCATGTAAAAGTTTGGATTAGGTAACAATGTTAACAATGTCGCATGAATCTCTTTAGGGGTGGAGTACCTTAATTCAATCATCAGCAATCTATTGTTCAGTTGAAAAAGCCGACATGTATCATTCTACTGTACATCGGCAGAGCCATAAGCCATCAAAGAAGAATACCAGAATTCAGCCATTCATCTGACAAAGTACAGGCGACATTTTCAACATCTTCCTATTGTAGTCCATCCCAAATGAGATTCATGTGACATCGAAATTATTCCTGCAATGTCGTTAACATGCAGTTGTGGAACGTTTCACAGCGGAAAAATATCAATGTCGCACATATCAATATGGATAACGTTACGAAGTTTAGCAATGTCGCTCGAAAATTCTAAAAGTGCATGAATCTCATGAGGGGTGGACTACCTTAATTCTATTTTCAGAATCTATTTATAAGTTGGCAAAAACTACATACACTTTTATCATTCTACCATATGTCGGCAAAGCCATAATCCATTAAAGTAGAATACCAGAATACAGCCACTCATCTGACAAAGTACAGCCGACATTTCCAACATGTTCTTAAGGTAGTCCATCCCTTATAAGATTCACGCGACATCAGATTAGTATTCCGGTAATGTTGTTAACATTCAGCCATGGAATTCTCCACCACTGCATGTTAATGATGTCGCACATATCAGTTTGGATTAGGTAACAATGTTAACAATGTTGCATGAATTATCTGTAGGGGTGGAGTACCTTAATTCAATCATCAGCAATCTATTGTTCAGTTGTAAAAGCCGACATGTAGCATTCTACTGTACATCGGCAGAGCCATAAGCCATCAAAGAAGAATACCAGAATTCAGCCATTCATCTGACAAAGTACAGCGGACATTTAACCAACTTCTTCCTAAGGTAGTCCATCCCAAATGAGATTCATGTGACATTGAAATTATTCCTGCAATACCGTTAACATGCAGTTGTGGAACGTTTCACAGCGGGAAAATATCAACGTCGCACATATCAATTTGGAGAACGTTACAAAGTTTAGCAATGTCACTCGAAAATTCTGAAGGTGCATGAGTCTCATAAGGGGTGGACTACCTTAATTCTATTTTCAGCAATGTATTTATAAATTGGCGAAAACAACAAACACTTTTATCATTCTACCATATGTCGGCAAAGCCATGATCCATTAAAGTAGAATACCAGAATACAGCCATTCGTCTGACAAAGTACAGCCGACATTACCAACATGTTCTTAAGGTAGTCCATCCCTTATAAGATTCACGCGACATCAGATTAATATTCCGGTAATGTTGTTAACATTCAGCCGTGGAATTCTCCACCACTGCATGTTAATGATGTCGCAGGTATAAGTTTGGATTAAGTAACAATGTTAACAATGTCGCATGAGGGGAGTACCTTAATTCAATCATCAGCAATCTATTGTTCAGTTGTAAAAGCCGACATGTATCATTCTACCATACATCGGCAAAGCCATAGGCCATCAAAGCAGAATACCAGAATACAGCCATTCATCTGACAAAGTACAGCGGACATTTAACCAACTTCTTCCTAAGGTAGTCCATCTCAAATGAGATTCACGAGACGTTGGAATTTTTTTGGTAATGTTGTTAACATGTGGCTGAGGAACTTTTCGCCGAGTAATGTTTACAACGTTGCACATATAAATTCTGATTACATGACAAATGTTAACAATGTCGCTCAAAAAATTTTGAAGTTGCAAGAATCTCATTAGGGTTGGACAACCTTAATTCAATTATCAGCAATTTCTTGATAAGTTGGCAAAGCCTACATGTATCATTCTACCACATGTCGGCAGATATCGTTTGGTCTTACAGAGCCGATATACCCCCAATTTTGACAGAGTATATCAGGCCGATCATAGGAGACAATATCGGTCTAATCATGAAAGCGGATATCGAGTAACCAGCTTTTAGTGGTACAGGTCCAATATTGGACTGATCATGGAAGTCTATATTGGGAAGATCAAAGGAGCCGATATCGGTCTGATCATGAAAGCCGATATCAGGCAGATATCGTTTGGTGTTACAGAGCCGATAAACGCCCAATTTTGACAGACGATATTGATCCGATCATGAAAGCCAATATTTGGTAGGCAGCTGTTTGTGTTACAGGGCTGATATCGGACTGATCACAGGCGTAGATATTGGGAAGATCATAGGAGCCGATATCAGGCTGATTATCAAAACCGATATCGGACGGATAGCGTTTGCTGTTACAGAGACGATATCGGACTGATCACTGGCGTAGATATTGGGAAGATCATAGGAGCCGATATCTGAGGCCGATTATCAAAACCGATATCGGACGGATAGCGTTTGCTGTTACAGAGACGACATTGGGCCGACATTTCTGTGAATATCAGGCCAATCTGAAATTTTTGCTTGGAATAAAGACTTAATTTTAAGAGGTAACGAAGTTGGGATTAAACCTCTTCTAATCTCTTCCTAATCCCTTTGAGCCTCTGGCATCTTCCATGTGAATCTCATTAGGGGTGTACTAATACATCAAAATTTATATGAAGGGACAAAGTTGGGACTTGACAAACACTTCAATTTTTTCAGGAATATTGACTCATCTTAAGTCGACACGTCAGTTTGGATTGAAATGTCCTCTCACCAATAGTATCACAAAACCAATTCAAGACTCTAGCTGCTCTCTCACTTAGATGATTCACATCCATTGGTGGGATACAAATGACTTAAATCAAATATCAAAATTCTGGCCAAGCCGGTGTATATACGTACCCACAATTTCTGAGTATACGGTTTGATAGCCCATTACTGGTCAAGAAGACTTTGCAAACTTTTTGACTGGTTGGTTTGTCTTAAACTTGAAGTCAAAACATGCTGATGCACCACCAATCCTGAAAATATATATAAGCCCTATTGTATATAATATATTTCTTTGCTGGGGCCATCCATCAATTGATGGCATGTTGCCAACTCCCAAAGTTATCTTCGATTCCACAAAAAATTGTTGTTGCCCCATTGCTGGTTTCACATTCCATATGTTTATGTGACGCAAAAGCATAAGGTTGTGCATGATGCAAACTTTTCACTATATAGTCTACAGCTATATTATGATGTGAAGACTGCCCCGGATTATTTTTATTGTAAATGTTGTTTAATGATGCACAGACTGTTTACAAGTGCATGATGCGCTGACTGTCCACCCCAAGCTTAAATTATACAGGCTATGCGTGATGCACACCTTATGCTTGTTACACGCAAATTCTTAATTTCTCATAATGTTTTCTAACTAGAAAGTGGGCAGAAAGTTGCAAAATTTCATTGCAATTGTCATCTGCAACTTCCTTCAATAGGCACCCTACGTATTAAACAAAATTTTGCAGTTTGAGAGAGAGTTATAGATCTAACGTAAATTATTTGTTTCCTTGTTATCAAGCATGGAAAACTAAGTTTAAAATTCCTGAGTCCTTTTTCTATCAGAGGCTTTCGTTTGTAAGGTCCTTAAAACCAATTAGTAAATTCTGGGAACACATTGATAGGTGCATAGGCCTATAAAATACATTTGAAATTTGTTAGTTTTCATAAAATAAATGTCTTATGCCGTTCGTAGCTGTGCTAGGTAACTTGAAACACCTAGTGATTTCTGTCGAAATTTCCCAAAAGATCGACAGGCTTAATGAGATAATTATGCTCTAATATTAGTTTTTCCTATTGTATTTATTGAATAAAAATCTTTTCTGACCTTCTTTTATTCTTCGTAAAAAAATTAAAGGCTTTAAGTAACAAAGTATAGCTAGTTCAGTGTCGTACTTTCCGACCTTCCCATTTTAAAATGGGGCGATCGGATTAACAATTTTAAAATGGGGATATGCCCATTTTAAAATGGTAAGTATTGCCAAACGGTTTACAACACCACCGTTACCCTAGAGAACCACCCTAGATATGGGTAGTTCCAAAAAAATGCAGCAAAAGAAGAAAGTGTCTGTTTTTTTCAAAGCAAATTCTCCATGCCCAAGTGGGACGTCAAAACCATGTCTTGTTTGGGAAAGGGTTAAACCAACCTTCTTTTTTTTTTATCGATATGATTTGGTTACGAATGAACCACAATTAGGACCAAAAGAATTTAAGTGTTGGTACAAAATGCTACAATTTGGCAAAGGACATTATGTCAAAACTTAACAAGGGTATCTTACCATTAATTTCAATACATTTGGGGGTTTATTTGAGATGGTTTTGTGCAATTTTATAAAGACTTCACTTTTCTCATCTGTCAAATATGGCGCCCTAGCAGACATACGGCACTGCGTTACTTTTACTTCACTATGAGAAATACAAAGTAAAAACTTATCCCCCATTATCATTTTTATTTTCTAGACGACCGACCCAAATCAATAACGAATAAATAAAAAACTAGACTCATATGAATTTATCAATAAAAATGAATGAATAGATTAATAGACAGATCAATCAATCAACCAATCAATTAATTGATCGGCCAATTATGGATCGATTGATCGACCAATTGATGGATCGATCGATTGATCAATCAGTACACTAATAAATCAATTAAATTAAAAATCAATCCATCAATAAACAAATCAATCAAAATCAGAACTGCATGGATCAAAATTAATATGTTGTAAGAAACCGCCGCAAGTTTACTAAAAAAAAGTTTAATGCCGCGCTAATTCCATTTTGATCATCAACCGGCGTCATGCATCATGCAGCTAAATTATGTAATTGTATATTTTGCCAAGACATCCACTCTTCACAGGTCTACCTTAAATTCACTCAAAGAGCGACAGATGTGTACAGTAGTGATAATGTCGCATTTATCTGACCATAATTGCAACGTTCCGCCGTTAGAAATTCTGTCTTTTGTGTGACAGAAAAAAAACTTCTTTATGAAGACTGTCCGAGAACAGTTGACATTACGCCAAAAACTCTTTCTTGCAAAGGTGAATGGTTGGTAGAATTTGCATCAGAACAAAACGAAGACAAAAAGAAAGCAAATATCAGGTGAGTACCATAGTCCATATGTTTATTGTATGTTATTATCGTACATCATTTTGTCTTGATATTTATTCGAATTATTGGGAAATTATGCCCCCAGTTCACATATTTCGGGGTAAACATGTCAAAGCTACTCACCCAAATGCTGAATATTTCAACAATCCACCTGATCATGTTGTGTAAAAACAAAAAAAAGTCACCACCGTAACAGTCACTACCGTAACGTTGGCATGTCAAAACAATAACTTATAAAAGTCTAATTGCATATTTGTTTTCCTTGTAAAATCAATTAAATATCCATTTTTGATGGGAGTAATATTGACAGTGACCTTAACTTTACCGTAACACTGGAACGTTACGGTAAGGACCGTAACGCAACATTTTTTAGGTTTTTGAGTGGAATTGTAAAGGTGAATAATTTCACAATTTTATGATTTATATTAGTTGGAAAATCCTATTTAAAACTAATCAAAAATAAGTTGAGACTATCCGTTCTTGCTATTAGAAGGCCCTAATTGTTTTTAGCTTTTAACTTTTGCTTTATATGGAGAACAGTATATTCAACTTAGTGTGATTTTTCAAGTTTGGTCAACCAAGCAATACAAAATGTTTGAACAATTTAGATAAACGAAGCATAAGGCAAATGATACTTTAGATTACCAGAAACTGAATAGATAAATGAGTAAAACTGAAAACTATTTCGTTACGGAGTGGACTGAAAATTGATCCTGTTTACACAAAAACACACATATCTGACAAAATATACAAAAGCTGAACTGCGGAGCGCTCACAAATCCTCCTTGAAGATACAAGCAATAAATAAAACAAAAAAAAATCGAAAAGCGTCGATGATATTTTCAAAGAAAACCAAGGTAAAATATACGCTAATGGTAGAATGACACAACTGCAGCTTGTTTTAAGCTCAAATTATGAGATTTTTGAAATTGTCGAAAAGTGCCGATATGGTGGTCTAAAATGCCAAACAGGAACCTTTTCCCAGATCCACGCTCTCGCACATTATCTCGCAATTGCATCTTTTCACTTTGTCAGAAAAGCGAAATGCGTTTTAACCCTAAGCCTACTTATGCTTCTTGTGATTCTTATTAGACCAAGACTTAAAGATTCGGTTATAAACATATAAAAGGCCGCTTGATTCTGCGCTCATATTGAATGTGTCAATAAAAAATATGATCAGTCCAGCTACCGCTGGGCCGAGCCCGGATAGCTCAGTCGGTTACGTCGGAGTCTGTCAATCCAGGGGTCTCGAGTTCGAACCCCGGCTCGGCCAGTATCCATTCTGACATTTGACAAAAGTCATTTGTCTCTCACCAATGGGTGTGAATCATCTATGTGAGAGAGCAGCTGGAGGCTCGGTTTGGATATTGTGGTTGTACTGGTGCGAGAAATACCAGGAACCCACGGTTAGGTGCTCCAGCCGCCGCGATATGACCCTGGTAGTTGAAAACGGCGTAAAACCCCAATAAACTCAAACCCAGCTACCGCTGGAAATCGAGCCCGTATAGTAATATATTGATCGCGCCTTTTCGCAAGCCAAATTGTATGCGAATACACGACGTAACGTTGTGTGTCTATTATTCAATGTAGCACTAGGATTCAATTTTCAACTTTACGCTCTAGGATTTTAAAACCTTGTCTAGCGAAGATGGTCCTAAAAGAGAATCAGCAAGAAACACGTCGACAGTTCCCGCCACTTTGGTAATTATCAACGCACCTTCCAAACGAAAGTTTTGTACCGTTTCAAATCCAAAGGAAGTAGGGTAAGTAGGAAGTTTTCCAAAACCAGAGGAAATCGAGATAACGTCGATTATCAACATTTTTTTCTATCCTGCAGTTTCGCCAAGACAAAAATATGAAAACCTTTGGTGTTTATCATGGTAGTCAAATGCCATAAGGGTCATTTGTGCAGACCCGTATGGCGTACGGAAAGGGCCTATTTAAGGACGACAGTAGAGGTGTAGCTATAAATTTACAGGTACACCTCTATTTTCGACTTAGGACCCTTTCCGTTCGTCATAGACCCGGGCTAATTTGACCTATAATCCAACCACCTTGAAAAATAACACGAAAAGGTAAATAATCATGTTTTCGAACGGGAATCTTTTTAACCAGATTTACGTCCCTTTTTACAATGTAAGCTGTATGGTTGGGTGCTGTTAACTATCGACCTCACAGTGACGACAGGCTTCAATGTAACATTTGAGTCAGGATCTTAAAAGAGAGTCATTATGAAATTTGCGAACAATATGGAGCAGACTGGACAAGATATAATCCCACCCAAAAATCCATAGCCTTGTAGGCTACTGGTGACAAGTAATATCAGAGACATAGATATCGTCGCTTTTCCACGAAAAACTCGTATCTGCAGCTTATCTTAAGCTGCAGATACGAGGTTTTCGAAGAAAAGCAGCGCTATCATATGTCTCTGGTAATATTTAGGTTCTAGATTCCCAAGAGGACATGTGAAAAAATGCACCCTGTCGTTATGTAGCAGAAAAATCGCTTACAATTTCAAATCTTAAACAACGAAACACTTTTCACTATGAAGCCAAATAGATTTATCAGCCAAAATGAAGCAAACGTCTTTCGACATTTCAATTGACCCCTTTCAATTATCGTTTAAGTCCGTACCTATGATCCGCTTCCGGTGGCAAACAATGGGTTTATGGGAAATTAACATTGTATACACAGAGACACGGTTCCAATTTGTTACTAAAAATAGCAACACATCAACAAGTTTCTTTATGACAGATCGAGGCTCTGACCCAATTCCGAGCATCCCATGTGCAATGGCAACGAACGGTGATTGGCCATAATCATCATAGGACGACTTTCGGTGGCTGTTGTGTGTGTGTGTGTGTGTGTGTGTGTGTGTGTGTGTGTGTATTGCTATCAATTAGAGGACGCAGACTTGAACGCACACCTACAATTAGAGGACTGTGGTACAATTGGAGGACTTGCACACGGGTCCTCAAAATGTTTTCATTGTATTCAACTGATTTTGATATACTATTATAGAAAATTGAAAAATAATCGAGTCCTCATTTAAACGTGAAAAAGTAGTCTGGACGCACAAAACATGCACACTTTGCTCTTGTCACGTGACTTGAGAGTGTGCTTGTTAGGTCCTCGTAATGACGGACATAAAAGGTATTGTGCAAAATATGCAAATTAGGGTCCTCATAAATTAGTTATCCAGAACTAAAACTCTTAAGAGTTTTTAAAATTTTGCATAAAGTAATGCTCGCAAGAGTTCTAGCTTCTTTATCGACACGTTTTCGTTTGTTTGGTGTTTTAAGCCAATAAAACTATTTTTCAGTTATATCACGGCGATAGATCACTTATTCGTGTTTCCTGTCTACTAGCACTAGGCTAGGCTCTGAATATAGTATTGATAGTAATTGACTAGTTTTCTAAACTATATCGTGGCATGTCATAACCATTCATTGGTGTGTCTTATTCTTGTTTCACTTTTAAGAAAAGTCAGGTTTAAATAAGCCGTCTCTTGTCCCTAGACATTAACCGTTTTTTGTATACAGATCAAACTAAGGACCCAGACTAGAATGCACACCAACGATTAGAGGACTGTGGTACAATTGGAGGACTTGCACACGGGTCCTGAAATGTTTTCTTTGTATTCAACTGATTTTGATATGCTAAATCGAAAATTAAACCATTTGACGGAAATTTAATATAAAGGAGTTATTGCAAGCATCGTGTGAAAAAAAAGCCATTGCTCGCCAGTAATAGCTTCTTTATCGACATGCTTTTGTTTAATTACAACAAATATTCCGCGGAAACCATACACAACATTCTTTCCAAGTGTACCCATCCATGCGATCATGGTATATCTTCACCGGCACTACGTTCTTTCCAAGATACTCACTGTTTTTATCGCTTACAAAGTCCATTTAAGACGAATGAACCGGGTCACAGTGACTTTCAGCAGGCGTCAAAAAGAAAGTTGGCCGAGCCAGGATTCGAACCAGTTCCAAACTGGGACCGCTTGCATGGAAATTGCTACCCACTGAGCTATTGAGACTGTATAAGTACTGAAACTCAGATAAGCAACATCTGAATTGATGCAAAATCGCGAATAAACCGAACCGAAAAATCATAACTAAAAACTGCCTAAACATCACAATGTCGTCTAAAAGAGCAGATGACCGTATTAAGCCTATGTAAACACTGTGAAAAAGGAAACCATTGCTGTAGCAGATTTATTGGTGTGTCATATTCTTGTTTCACTTTTAAGAAAGTAAGGTTTAAAAGAAATCTGTCTTTTGCCCCCAGATATTAACCGTGTTTGTATAGGGATCAAACTGAGGTCCCAGACTTGAACGCACACCGACGATTAGAGGACTGCGGAACAATTAGAGGACTTGCACGCGTTGAGGTCATACTTGATAAAGTGGATTCCTAATAATTTTTGGTAGGTTTTCTTTTCAATACTTGAGAGAAAAGAGCAAAACAGTCGGTGTTATTGCAAAACCTCGTAACTCCAGCTTAATTATATAGCTGGAGTAACGAGGTTTTGCTATAACATAAATGCAATTAGAGGACTTGCACACGTTGAGATTATACTTGATAAAGTGGATTCCTAATAATTTTTGGTGGGTTTTCTTTTTAATCCTTGAGAGAAAAGAGGAAAACAGTCGGTGTTATTGCAAAACCTCGTAACTCCAGCTTAATTATATAGCTGGAGTAACGAGGTTTTGCTATAACATAAATGCAATGCCTTTTCCCTTTGGGGTTTTTAAGCAAACATTCTTCAGGGACGTCAAAACTGGTCTTGTTTGTGAAAGTGTTATTTTAGCATGAGAATTATTAATAATACAAACGAAATCGCGGATATTAAATCAGTTAATTTAGGATAAAAACAATAAAATAAGATAAAAGTCCCCAAATCCGCTACCCATTGAGCTATTGAGACTGCATAAGTACTAAAACTCAGATAAGCAACCACTGAATCGATGCGAAATCGCGAATAGACCGAACCGAAAGCGGAAAAATCATAACAAAAAAACTGCCGAAACATCACAATATCATCTAAAAGAGCAGGAGACCGTAATTAGCCTTCATAAACACTGTGAAAAAGGAAACCATTGCTGTAGCAGTTTCACTGGTGTGTCTTATTCTTGTTTCACTTTTAAGAAAAGTAAGGTTTTAAAAAATTCTGTCTCTTGCCCCCAGATATCAATCGTGTTTTTATAGGGATCAAACTGAGGACCCAGGCTTGAACGCACACATACGATTAGAGGACTGTGGTACAATTAGAGGACTTGCACACGTTGAGATTATACTTGATAAAGTGGATTCCTAATAATTTTTGGTGGGTTTTCTTTTCAATCCTTGAGAGAAAAGAGGAAAACAGTCGGTGTTATTGCAAAACCTCGTTACTCCAGCTTAATTATACATGTATAGCTGGAGTAACGAGGTTTTGCTATAACATAAACGCAATGCCTTTTCCGTTTGGGGTTTAAGCAAACATTCTTCAGGGACGTCAAAACCGGTCTTGTTTGAGAAAGTGTTATTTAAGCATGAGAATTATTAATAAAACAAACGAAATCGCGGATATCAAATCAGTTAATTTAGGGTGAAAACAATAAAATAAGATAAAAGTCCCCAAATCCGCTACCCACTGAGCTATTGAGACTGCATAAGTACTGAAACTCAGATAAGCAACCTCTGAATCGATGCGAAATCGCGAATAAACCGAGCCAAAAGCGGAAAAATCATAACTCAAAACTGCCTAAACATAAAAATGCCATCAAAAAGAGCAGGAGACCGTAATTAGCCTATGTAAACACTGTGAAAAAAGAAACCATCGCTGTAGCAGTTTCATTGGTGTGTCATATTCTTGTTTCATTTTTAAGAAAAGTAAGGTTTTAAAAAATCCGTCTCTTGCCCCCAGATATTAACCGTGTTTGTATAGGGATCAAACTGAGGACCCAGGCTTGAACGCACACCATCGATTAGAGGACTGTGGTACAATTAGAGGACTTGCACACGTTGAGATTGTCCTAATGTGACGCCACTGTATTCTTAATAAGGTGGATTCCTAATACATTTGTAATTATATAATTTTTGGCGAGTTTTCTTTTCAATCCTTGAGAGAAAAGAGGAAAACAGTCGGTGTTATTGCTAAACCTCGTAACTCCAGCTTAAATATATAGCTGGAGTTACGAGGTTTTGCTATAACATCAACGCAATGCATTTTCCCTTTGGGGTTTTTAAGCAAACATTCTTCAGGGACGTCAAAACCGGTCTTGTTTGTGAAAGTGTTATTTTAGCATGAGAATTATTAATAATACAAACGAAATCGTAGATATTAAATCATTTAATTTAGGGTAAAAACAATAAAATAAGATAAAAGTCCCCAAATCCGTGCGAGTTTATAAGGCGTATCTTTTTTTTCGTTAGACACAATTAATCAAATATGAATTTATAACCTATAGCAAATGGTGGCAGGCTACTCAGTCGTAAAATATATTGATTGCATCAAAGTTGAAGGTTTAACCCATTACCAAACGACAGTATTAGACTGGTCTAACCTCTAAGATGTTGCAGACGACAACTCTTTTTGAATGTCATTTTACAATTATTGATAATTTGAGGTAGAAAATAATGTGGGAAATGAAGAAATTGTTTGTCATAATCAATTTCTTCATTTTCCACAATGTTTTCAAAAGTTTTTATCATGTAGGACCTAGTATCAAAGACGTCATTTAGTTGAAATGGGTAAGGGTGCTTCAAGAATAATTTTGAAGACTTTGATCACGATTTTGTTCCCAAACAAATATTGAGCAATATTTCTTATACAGTTGAGAACATAGTAGCTTCCAACCTGAATGTTTTGGGAATGTTAAAGCTACTATTTCCCAGATTTGGACCCAAAAATTGTCAAATACAAACGAAATGTACACTTTTTAAGCTTTATATGACCTGATTAAATGATTACGACAAACTATTGAAGCAACGACTCATTTTTTCGCAATTTGATACCAAAGTCATGAAGCGATGTCGAAAGTAGGTCAAAACAGTAGGACATGCGACTTCTTAAATGATGTCACAACATATATGATGACGTCATATTGAAATTCAAGTATGAATCTCGTTTGAATCATGGTCCGCGCTGTATGCGCATGCGCAACAATTTAAAAATAATTCTAACCCCATCTGAGACGGGGTTGAATTTAGGTTCTCCCTAAATTCAGCTATCTGTCTTATAATTTCGGCTCATTCTCTGTCTGAATCGCATATTATTAACCATCCCGAGGTGGTCAACACAAAAGTTTTGCATATTTTTTCAAAAATTTTCATTTTTTGCAATTAGACAATCTGTTACCGTCGCCCTTTAAGATTTTCTCGTATGTTGATTTTTAATTTATTTTTCGAGACGACCACAACCGAAAAATCCGGTTATTTTACCCATATCGCGATTACAAACAACATGGCGTCGAAAATGTGTTTTTTCACTTTGACAAGTCGTTTTCGCCTCGAAAGGACAATAAAAAGCATAAATTATGACAAATCAATTTGTCAGATTGGCATGGCAGATGACGATGCCCGATGTAACATCCCACTGGATTCGTAAAAGAGGTGTCAAACCTTTGCTTCGACAGTAAAAAAGGTGAATTTTACTTTCTACAACCATTTCCCAAACAAGACGGGTACCGAAACAAGACCGGGTTTGATATCCTTGATGATGATAAATTTAAAAGCATTGAGACATAACACTGACGTAGGAAGGGGGACAGGACCCGCAATAATTTAGAAGTGGGCCAACATATCCTATAGCCTTCCCAATAATACACACTGGCGTAGGGAGAGTGGGGGGGGGGGCGTCCCCCAATAATTTAGAAGGGGGGCTTACATATCCCTTGACCCCAATAATTCACCCATATTTTCCTTCAAGAAAGGTGCAGGTATAAAATGCTGTCTGAAAGTGCCCAGATTGCAGGAAATTGCTTTTTAGAATTCAAAATTTTCTGGGGCAAGACCCCAGACCCCCTAGCAACGCTACCGTCGGTCGGGTTCCATTCACTTAAACATTTGCCCCCCCCCATATCATGAACCTTTCTATGCCTATGTACACTGGTAGCATTGCCCCCCCCCACCAACATAATTATTATCTTTTTTGGCCTGGATATTTTCTGCACATTGATATAATTAGGCTACAGAGGTTGGTTCGTTCGAACCCTCCCGGATACGCTACTGCATGAAGAATTACTTGTTATGTACATTGATTCTTGAAGACATCGTGAGTAATGAAAAATGCCGCAGTTTGCTTCATTTTTCATATTGATTTCTTAACCCTTATTCTCATGGGGGCGGCAAGTTGTACTGTGAAACCGGTCCCATATCCGTAAAACCGGACCCAATGCCGATTTTCCATCGGTAAAACTGGCCCCCAAAAGAGGCCCCAAAATATCAATGATTTATGTAATCGGTGATGATATTAAAATTAAAAGAAAAAGAACATCTATAAATAATCGATATCATATTGTTCTTTGTTTGTTCAATTATTTTGATTTGTTGTTGTTCAATATTTAGAGTGCCCGACCACGAATTAGTATCCCATTAACAAACAGCAAAAATTTAGATGTGTCCATATTCAAAGTAGTCCTATTTATAAGGCCTCACACATTTTTTCAAAAAAACTTTTCTGTGTATGTCGGGACTTATCAAATTTGCCATTTTTTCTATAGCACCTTTCTATTGCGGTCTTTTATTGCACACGTTTAACCCTTTCCAAAACAAGACCTGGTTTTGACGTCCCTGATAGAAAAGGCTTGGGAAAACATTGAAACAAAAGAAGAAACTGCTGGTAACCAGCAGTTTCTCCTTTTGTCTCAACATTTTCTGTGCTATAATATTTTACACAAATCTTATCTTTAATAACATCTATTTTGTCATTTGTGGCAGTTTTTGAAGTGGATCACCCTAGAATTTTGTCGTTTGGGAAAGGGTTAACGGAGGGAAATTTCATCAGACATGCCTGACGGTCCGACGGGCGACGGTCTTTGCTATTCCTGGGATAAGTTCATTGTCAGAGAATAAACTTAACCCATTACTAAACAACAAAATTTTAGCCTAGTTAAAACTCATAGGTGTTGCAGACGACAATTTTCATTGAACAAAATTTAAATTTGTTTGGTCTTTCTTTGTCGAAAAACATTATGGGAAATGAAGAAATTGAATGTCACAAGCAATTTCTTCATTTTCCACAAATGTTTTCCAAAGCCTTTGTTTTGTGGGGCGTCCACAAGCGTCAATGTGTGGGAAAGGGTTAAATATGGTGAACATTATTTTCAGACATGGAGAAACTTGCATTGGTGTTATTCGAAAGAATGAAACTTGGAGACTACGAATGCTTGAAACAGAGCTCAAGAGACGTGTCTATTTTTCCTTTGGAATGTCAAGTTCAAAAGTGAAGTTCTGAAATATTCAGGTAGGTTTCTTGTGATTTCCTTGCTTTTGATTTGTAAATTTTTTTGCTGTGCGTGAGAAATGATATAAGCATGACCTTATTAGATGTGTGTAAGTGGGCTTGCATGTCTTAAGTATTGGTCAGGCAATATCTCATTTTAACCCTTTACCAGGGTGTCCAAAAACCTCCAAATGGTTTTTTACCCCCAAAATGAATTTTGTACCCCCAGTTTTTGCAAGCAGGCTTCTTTGTCTCTACTAGAGGGGGTACTTGTAAGCATGCTGTAAAAGTATGGTTTGTTCCCCCAGATTTGAGAGTCGGAGGAAACCCTGTTTACTGCACATACTGATGCCTTTTGATTCCCTAACGAGAAAAGGCTTAGAAAAACATTGTGAAAAATGAAGAAATTGCTTGTCATGTACAGGCAGTTTCTTCATTTTCCACTATGTTTTCTAATCCAAAATAGAAACTTTTCTAAAACTTCATCAATTTGAAATTGTCATCTACAAAATAATTCAAATAAAATTTTCAGTCCAAAATTTTAGTGAAAATGGGACAGGTTAAGGCAATTTACCTCTAATGAGATTCATGCGATGTCAGAATAATTTCTAAGGCAATGTCATGAACGTTTGACGGTAGAACATTCCTTCAAAGAATGTTTACCTAATTTGCAAAAATATGTTCGGATACATAAGAAATGTTTATGAAGTGGCACGAAAAATTCTGAAATCCTATGAATTTCATTAGAGGTGGACTATGTTAACACATTATCACATAATGATGCTTTTAGATTCCTCTCAAGAAAAATGGCTGAGAAAACAGATTGTAAATGAAGAAATTGCTTGTGACTTGTTATGCAATTTCTTCTTTTCCCACAATGTTTTCACCCTGAAAGACCAAAATTTATAAAATTTCACAGATTTGATATGTGTCATCTGCGTCATCTTTGAATTTGGACACATCTAAATTTTGTACTTTGGTAATGGGTTCGTAAATACAATTTTCATTACATACTTGCTTACACAGAAAATATTAGGGTAAAAAGAATAAAATTTATGCTGATTAAGCCTTCAATCTTTTCTTGATGGCAGAAGCTTTCAAATTGGACCACCCTTAACTCATACAGACTTATGTAACTTTATTCAGAATTGCTGTCTTTATCTCTCAAAAATTTGCATGGATATTATACCTTAATGTAGAATACCCGTAATGTGGCCATTTTGAGATAACTAAAACATTAGATGTTTTCGAGTGGCGTCGTTGCATATCTGAACTTATTCAGGCGCGGTCGTAAACATTGGGTGGTGGAAAGTTCCACCGCTGAATGTTTTCAACTGCGCCCGAATAATTCCGACGTCACGCAAATCTCATTACGGGTATACTACATTCAGAAAATGAAATTAGCAATTGAATTATGCCCAATTCATGATTTGATATTGCTGTAAATACATATTTACAAAATAGCCAAATAATTGTATTATTTTGCTTTCAGACTCAAGACCAGTGTTGCAGAACATTTTTAAAGTTCACCGTACTTGGCCTGGCAAGATGGATGGGAGATAATGCAATGAATATATTTCATCCACACGCTCTTATGGGGAGAAACGACTTTGAAAAGCAGGGAAAGCAAACGCATTCCCCAAACGAGACATCATGCAATTGAGCATGTTTCTGCAAACAAGTTTTGTCTGGGATGAATACATGCATTTAGAACATGTAGACCATTGTTCCCTTTACAGACAGATCATTACCTTACAAGTGTTTAATGAGCGCACAAATAAGTGTAGATGCCTCAGAAACAAGGGCGGATCTAGAGGGAGTGGGGGTTGGAATCCAGATGTCCCTGGCATTGGCCTAAAATAAAATTTTGACTACGATGTTAGTTTAACTTTGCATATTAACACTTTTAAAGCCATCATTTAGGCTTTTATCCCAATACTCCCCCCCCCCCCCCGAATTAACCTGGATCTGCTCTTGAGAAAGACATTTGGAAATCTTTTTAGAGAAAAGAAGTAAATGCTGATGACAAACATTTTCTTCCTTCCTGTCAATGGTTTTTCTTGCAGTTTTATAAGTTGTGTTTTACTAGTTAAAGGGGCACATGCTAGGTTCTTCAGGGATAAGAGCAACATGGGGACAGTAAGAGTTTGCATTCTTGTGTGATGGATTGCATTATCTAGGACCAAAAGGAAAGAAATTTTAGCACTGGAACCAAGTTTTTCCATTATCTATCAAGGTCCAGTTTCCCTCAAATCTTACTATGATAATAAAGTGCTGGTAGGGTATTTAAATACAGACTTGATTTAGAAGGACTGAATGAACTGTATTTGAAATTTCCTTGGACAGAAATAATGTAGGTTTGCAGGTTGACAATTTCATATTATATTATCTGAATATATTTTTAACATGTTCCCCTGTCCGACAACCGACCATGGGTTCATTTTAACATCTAGACATCTCTTTTCAAATTTATACTCAGCAATGATAAGATAAAATAGGGTAATAGGATTTTAAATTTACTTCAAATCCAAACCCTTTGTTGTGGGTACACAGTCACATTGAATCTTTTTGAGAAGAGGATTCAAATGAGAACCCACTACATAAAATTTGGCGATTTATGATATATATTTTGCAACAGGAAAAGCTATTACCCTCTCTCATCAATAGATTTGTACACTGGCCGAACTTTTGCCTTTTAGAAAAGTTTAAGGTAGTCCACTCCTTATGAGATTTGCACGACATTGGAATTATTCGGGTGACATCAAAAATATTCAGTAGTGGAACTTTACACAACCAAATGTTTATGACTATGCTCGAATAGGTTCGATACCTAACAATACTGTTCGAAAAAGTCTGATGTTTTATAAATCTCAAAATGGCCATATTATAATGAGCATTCCACCTCATCAGCCTAGATAAGAGAAAGACATGGACCTTTATTAGGCTGCAAATACATACAGACTTATGAAGATCTATGTTATTCTCAATTGAAATTCATATAATTTTGCAAAAATCATATAACAACCGAGTACAATGTGAAATACATGGGAAAGCATTGAAGCAAAAGAAGAAAATGCTGATGATCAGCAGCTTCCCCTTTTGTCTTTATATCACCTGTGTTATATGTACACAAGTATACATCCATTATGTCATCTCAAGCAGGTTTTAAATTGCATCATCCTAAAATTTTGTTGTTTGGGAAAAGTTCAACCAAAAATCTTAAGGTAGTCCACCCCTTATGAGTTTCATGCTATGTCGGAATTTTTTGTGTGATGTGATTAACATTTGCTACGTAGCCGGCTGTTACAACTCGTGTGAAGTCGCATGAATCTTATCTGGGTCAAACTACCTTAATAAACAATTTATCAAAACACTTCAAAATCAGATGTATCTCGCACTTCCGATATAAAAATCGATGCAATGTAATGTTCCTTGTGGCTTGCACACATAACGAGTGTACACAAATCCAACCTTTTTCTGCATCCATTTGTGACCTTAAGCAGCTTTTGAATTGCACCATCCTAAACTTTTGTTGTTTGGGAAAGGGTTTAGCTCAAAGAAAATCTTAAGGTAGTCCACCCCCTAATGATATTCATGCGACATCGGAATTTTTTGTGCGATGTGATAAACATTTATGTAGCCAACCTACACTGCTCCGGGGTTGTTGCATGAATCTCATCAGGGGTGGACTACCTTAATAAACAAATTTTCAAAATACTGCAAAATCAGATGTGTCTCACACTTCCGATATTTCGAGGTAATGTCATTATTACTGTGATGTTCCTTTTGGCTTGCACACATAAAGAGTGTACACAAATCCAATCTTTTTCTACATTCATTTTGTGACCTCAAGCAGCTTTTGAATTGCACCATCTTAAAATTTTGTTGTTTGGGAAAGGGTTTGGTTCAAAGTAAAATCTTAAGGTTGTACACCCCTAATTAGATTCATGCGACATCGAAATTTTTGTGCGATGTGATAAACATTTGTTATCTTGCCAACCTTTACCACTGGGTGTGGTTTCATGAATCTCATCAGGAGTGGACTACCTTAATACACAATTTTTCAAAACACTGCAAAATCACATGTGTCTCACACTTCTGATATTTTGAGGTATTATGATGCCCCTTGTGGCATGCATACATCCAGAGTGTCAACTGTATATGCATAAATTGAATTGTGAATATACTGTACATGGACATATTGATAATTAAAATTACATTAAATGAATATTCGGTGACCAGTTCTCTTATCCAGACCTGCTTCTATGCAAAGTAATATGACACATTCCCAAAAGCAGTGGCCATAGCCCAGTTGGCAGCACACCAGACTCTCACTTACGAAGTTCCGGGAGTCCTGGGTATGATCCCTGGCCGAAGCAAACGTTGATTCTGGCAAAATTGTCTCGCACCAATAGTTTGATAATCGTTAGTCTATTTGGGTGAGCAGCTTTAGGCTCGGTAAGGATGTGGTAGTACTGGTTTGAGAAAAAATGGGAACCCATGGTTAGATGCACCAGCGACCGCGATATGACAGTACTTCGCTGTTGAAAGAAGTGTTTAACCCCAATCAATTTCCAAAGCAAATCTGCTGTATCAAGGCCTATTGTCACTCATGGCATCAGTGTTCTATTATAGCTAGATTTATAAAAACAATATTGAGAGAAAAGATAATGCTGATAACCAGTATTTTTCTCATTTTCCCTCAATATTTTCCATATAGCCCTTTCACAAATGACAGAGTGCATCAAACTCAATTATGAGGTCCAGTGCTTTAAGTCGATTATGACGTCCCAGCTCTCCAGCCAGGGTTAAGGTAGTCCATCCCTAATGAGATTCGTGCGACATAGGAATTATTCCAGCGAAGTCGAAAACATTCAGCAGTGGAACTTTCCTCCGCCGAATATTTACGACCGCGCCTGAATAGGTTCGTCTACGTTACGATGCTGCTCGAAAAAATCTGATGTTTTAAGAATCTAAAAATGGCTACATTACAGGTATTCTACTTTAATATCCTGTTTTGTCTGCCACTAATTGGTGGATAACTGTAAAACCGTATGTGGTTGAGTAGCTGTAGCTAAGAAAGGATGTTGTAATAGTTCTTGTGAGAGAAACAACCAAAATCTATAGGTAGATGATCCACCTGCAAGAATATGACAAAGAAATCTTTTAAGAGAGGAGTTGCACTACACTGATTTACACAACCGACACTATTCAGACTGTTCCAATTTTAGTCCACCCTTAGGAGATTCGCATGACTTCGGAATTATTCGGGCGAAGTCGAAAACATTCGGCGGTCAAACTTACACTGCCAAATGTTTATGATTATGACTGCGCCTCAATAGGTTGGTCTAATTAACGACTCCGCTCAGAAAAATCTGGTGTTTTAAGAATCTCTAAATGGCTACATAATGGGTATTCTACCTTAATATCCTGTTATGTCTGCCGCTAATTGGTGGATAACTGTTATACCTATGTGGTTGAGTAGCTGTACGCTAGAGTAGGATATTGTGATAGTACTTGTGAGAGAAACAACCAAAATCTATAGGTAGATGTTGCACCCACTATGATATAACCCAGAAATCCTTTGAGAGACTGTTCCAATCTTAAAACAGCTGCAGATGACAAAAGGGATATATGAATAAAGAATCATCTATAGAAAATATTGTAAGAAAGGTGAAAATGCTGATCATTAGCATCTTCTTTTGTACAATGTTTGCCCAAATTTTATGTTTTAATCGGGCTGTAGGAATGTTGAATGTTTTCGAATTTTGCACAATAATTTTATGTGAACCTATTTACATAATGCCAATTCATCAATTTCCGTAGCGTACAATTTTATGATAACTTTTTAAATGTGGTGAATGACGTTGCCTTTCTTAAAAAAAACGCGTATCCACAGCTTGATTTTAGCTGTAGTTACCAGGTTTTCGAAGAAAAGCAACACTATTTTAGCCGGTTCAGTAAGCGGGGTTAATTGGACCCTACCGTTCAAACGTAAAAATTAAAGGGCTATCCAAGTAAATTTTGTGACGCGTCATTTGAAAATGTTGGTCCCCTTTATTGGTTTCCACAACAGTTGTCCCTTACAGCGCATTGAGAGAAAGAACAAGCATGTCGCTGCTTTTCAACAAAAAAACTTGTAACTGCAACTTAAAACAAGCTGCAATTACGAGGTTTTTATGCTCCCCGAAGGGAGAGCATATATAGTCACCGCTTTGTCTGTCCGTCCGTCCGTCCGAAGTGATTTCTCCATAACCCTTGGGCCAAATCAATTGAAACTTACCATGTGAACTCCCTATGACATAATGCCGATGTATTTTTCCTGGTTTTTGGATTTGAGGCCTCGTCATGGGAAAAGGGGACTTAAGGTAAAATATAGTTTTTCTCTAATTTCTCCTAGTCGAATGGTCAGAATTTGGTGAAATTTCATATTTGAGTAGTAAATCAGATGCACTTGACAATAAATTATGTGAAATTTGGTTATAAAAATTATGTCATGCAAAAAGGGGGCTTAACATTTGCTAGCTTTATGTTAGCTCTGCATGGCATACATTTATTGTGACAATGCCTTATTCGGGGAGCATTGTCCGTCTCTGACGGCTCTTGTGTTGAAAAGCGATGATGCTGGCGACTAGCAGTCTCCTATCAACCCCATTCCACAGAAAGTCACTTGCCTCCATAAACTATAATTCCCCGTGTGGTTTGCAACACCTTCGAATTTTGACCGGTCAAAACTTTTGTCGTCTGTGAAAGGGATAATTGGATGTTCAGACGTAAAATTAAACGACTATCTAAGTAAAGTTTATGACCTACCATTCTAAAAGGATGGCTATGTATCGCATGTAAAAAGGACATTTCGTAGGCCTAACTGTGTGAAATTGAAAAAGTTATTCCACTTGTCCAAAACGAAAGAACTGCGCGTGAATAGGGTACAAAATATTAAAAGGACATAACATTTCAATTTCATATTTTAAAGGTATGTCTTGATGTAAGGATTTGTTATTCTAATGCGTAGAAATGCTATCAATTTGTTGTTTTTTTTAAGTTGTTATTTGTAAGAGAAAAATACGCCTTTAAAGTTGAGACAGAAATGAAAAAAAAACATGTAAATCTGAACTGTTGTCAACAACAATTTGTTTGATTTTAGCACAAAAATATATATTTCTCGACAACGGTTCGGTATTTTGGCTTGAAATTTTCAGAATTTTCATAAGAAAATATGTTCTTTCAGATAAAATTAAAGTAAAATTTATGTAAAAAAAAATATTAAATGTCACTTTAAGGGGAAATCCATGTATACAGATCAAACTGAGGACCCAGACTTGAATGCACTCCAACGATTAGAGGACAGTTGTACAATTGGAGGACTTGCACACTTGCAAAACTGATTTTGATATGCTAAGTCGAAAATTATACCATTCGACCGAAATTCAAAATAAAGGAGCAAGCATCGTGGGAAAAAAGTCATTGTTGGCGAGTTATAGCTTCTTTATCGACATGCATCGGTAATGAGAAGTATGTATTAACCCATTACCAGACGGCAAGATTTTAGACTTGTCAAAATTGAAAGATGTTGCAGAAGACAACTTCAAGTTAATTAAATTTTACATATCTCTGTCTAAAAGGGTAGAAAACATTGTGGAAAATGAAGAAATTGCTTGTCATGATGTTTACCAAAGCCATAATCTTGTAGGGAGTCAAAAAGAGTCATTGTGTGGGAATGGGTTAAGCGTATAAAACCGGGTACATGCTTTCCTTTAATTAACAACAAATAATCCGCTTAAACCATACACAACATTCTTTCCAGGTGTATCCATCCATGCGATCATGGTATTTCTTCACCGGCACAACGTTCTTTCAAAGATATTCACTGTTTTATCACTTAAAAAAGTCCATTTAAGACGAATGAACCGGGTCACAGTGACTTTCAGCAAGCGTCAAAAAGAAAGTTGGCCGAGCCGGGATTCGAACCACTTCCAAACTGGGACCGCTTGCATGCACATTGCTACCCACCGAGCTATTGAGACTGCATAAGTACTGAAACTCAGATAAGCAACCTCTGAATCGATGCAAAATCGCGAATAAACCGAACCGAAAGCGGAAAAAATCATAACTAAAAACTGCCTAAACATCACAATGTCATCTAAAAGAGCAAAAGACCGTAATTAGCCTATGTAAACACTGTGAAAAAAGAAACCATTGCTGTAGCAGTTTCATATTGGTGTGTCATATTCTTGTTTCACTTTTAAGAAAATTAAGGTTTTAAAAAATCCGTCTCTTGCCCCCAGATATTAACCGTGTTTGTATAGGGCTCAAACTGAGGACCTAGGCTTGAACGCACACCGACGATTAGAGGACTGCGGTACAATTAGAGGACTTGCACACGCGTCCTCAAAATGTTTTCTCTGTCGAAAATTAAACCATTTGACCGAAATTCCAAATTAACAAGATAGTTTCGTAGTACCTACATGTTTTTTTTTTGTATTGTTTTGTTTTGTTTTAACTTGAAAATTAAAGTGGCCGTTTAAAGAAGTTTGAGTGAGTGTATACCTAAAAATATTACTCACATGAAACAGTCTAATATTCACGCATGCTATTCAACTATGGAGAATATCATACAATCATGTATAACAATTCAATGAGTTATTATAAGGCTTTCATTTAAAACGAAATCGAATTCCCTATTATTCTATGGTCCCAATTTTCATTTATGTCTTTTGGTCTGCCTTTTCCTTTTTTTGTGTATGTTCCGTAAAATTACACTCCGCTTTTAGTGTGAACGAAAGAATTGTGCAAGTCCTCATCACAACTTTCAAGTTAGGTCCTCATAATTATTGCCATAAAAGGTATTGTGTAAAATATGCAAATTAGGGTCCTCATATTGAAGGTCCTCATAAATTAGGCTAAAGGTGACAAGTCCTCACTACGTTTTCTCTGATTTACTTTGAGTGTTAAAGGGAAACAATATTAATTTTGTGCTATCCACGCAATCAAAAAGAAACTGACATAAAATTGCGTTTATACGCAAACGTTTAACATGGGTCCTCAGGATAACGCGGAAAGTCAAGGTCCTTATATTGTATGCTGTACAAGTATGTGTGTGTGTGTGTGTGTGTGTGTGTGTGTGTGTGTGTGTGTGTGTGTGTGTGTGTGTGTGTGTGTGTGTGTGTGTGTGTGTGTGTGTGTGTGTGTGTATGGGGGGTCTTAGTGGACATAAGCTAATTGATTAATTATCAGGGACCCACGCTAGTTTGTCGAAATTACAGTTCGCTATAAAAATGAATTTATGAAATGTCGTGTGTAATGGTCAACCTGTATGGATAGATAGTTTCTGTCCAAGGAAAATTGGAATAAAATCATTCAAGTCTGTATCTAACTTTACCTACCCGCATTGTTAATTTCTAACTACATTTACAAGAAACTGATCCTCGATGACAGTGAGAAATTTGATGCCAGCACTAAAATTTCCTTCTGTTTGGCCTTGTAATGCGATGAACTACACACCTACGCAAGCTTCTTCTGTCTGATGCCTGGGATATTTAGCATTCTACTCCTTACATACACTACATACTAGTTTGTCGAACTAAGAAACGGGTAAAATATATATATTTTAAAACACTCTGAATGGGTATATTGTTTCTGTCCAGCGAAAATTATCACAAAGTTAATTTAGAATTGCATATTCCAATCTGCATCTATTTTACCTACCTACTTTAACATTTCTATAATATAATAATGTCCGATAGAAAAAGTGAAAAGTTTAGTTCCAGCGCCAAAATATTCCTTTCTTTTTTCCCCAAATTTATGCGGTGCACTACACAAATACGTATACGAGGGACGTTCAATTAAAAGTGGTACTAACGGTCCATCATACCTTATGTTTCTATGGAACAAGTTGGGCCTGCGACTATTTAACGGGAAATTTGTAATCATTACTTGGTCACAATTTGAGACAAATTCGTTCAGTCTTTTAAAAGTTATTGAAATTTCAAGTTGGTTGAGTCATAAACACTGGCTATTTCACTGCATGCAAAACGAAATACGCACTGGAGTTGAATGTAAGGGTCTACATTACAGGTCGCAGAGTCTTTGAAATATCCGCACCACAATAATACAATGAATTGTTTTAGATACATTGACATTCTTATGTTGAACGTGCGTCAGTTTTAGGAGGTATATAAAAATGAAATTGGATAAAACTGACCTGGATGCTACCCCCCTCCCCCCTCTCACAGGCAATTCCAGTAGAGGTAGTTCCAAAGCAAATGTTGCTGCAGACTCCGACATAACCAAATAAGACTCAAGGTTTACAGTACAATGAATAGCATACAAAGTTAGTTTTTCATCGGGGACATGTTATACGATTTTTATGAAACAGTTGAAATACAGACAGATTTGTGCCCGTTGGGCCCTCGCCTGTTGGCCAAGGAACAGAAATCTACTGTCGTAAACGTTGCAGAATATCTTTGAGAATAGCTTCGAATTGAGGGTGGTCTTGAAAATGGGGTCGAAAATCAAGGAATAAAGTGATCTTGCTGCGCTAAAATTTAGTTTTGATGTGTATGAATAAATTTTCTTTAATTAAAGGTAGACCGGATCATTACCGCAAACTCATGAACCAAGCTATGAGGGTAAAGAAATATGCTATAATGGTCGTCTGAGGAAAAATGGATTACTCCCCTTAGACCTTGATAATGATTAATCTATCGAGCTAAAAGAGCGATAACCTCTGTGTAGTGAGTACCAGTCTCCAGACAAAGTGACCGGTCGTTATTCTCTGCAACTCTTTGTCTGCGCATGTCACATTCTACGAAGTGTGCAAATGGTGAAGGTCAGAGTGCACATGCATAAATTCTGACCATATTTTACGCTGTCTTAATTCGGCATTCTGCATTTTAAACCTTTCTCAAACCATGCAAACAAGACCAGGGCCCCGTTTTACTAACGAACGTACGATTATTTTTTGCGTAATTACTTGTAACAACAAACCTGATTGGCCTAATCCGATTTTTCGTGCAATCAGATGCCTTGTTACACAGTTTACACAAAAACATGATCGTAAGATCGTTAGTAAAACGGGGCCCTGGTTTTGACGTCCTAATTAAAACAGGCTTGGTAAATATTGAGACAAAAGAAAAAAATGCTGATAATCAGCATTTTCTTCTTTTGTCTCAATATTTTCAGGGCCATATTTCACACATATTTTATCTTTATCAACATAGAAATTTAGTCATCTGCAGAAGCTTTCGAATTGGATCAGTCTATAACCATTCCGTTTAATAAGGTTGAGAAATAATATTACACATGCTTGTATTTTGTTCACACATTTTATTCAACAATTCACTTCGCACATATTTGTCATGTGTACATCATTTACAACAACAAAAATTCATATATATATTTTTTACAAAAAGCTTTTGCAACAAATATCTCCTAAATTGGGTCATTAGAAAGGAAAGCGTGACAGTTGATTAGACCATTGCCAGTTGGCTAAATGATAGACTGGTCCAAATTAAAAGATTTTGGAGACGACACAAGGGAATGCAATTTTACATTTTTGGACTTTCCGGGTAGAAAACATTGTGGGAAATAAAGAAATTGCTTGTTACAAGCAATTTCTGCATTTCACACAATATTTTCCTTTTTTATCTTGTGAGCGTCAAATGGTGTCATAATGTGATAATGGGTAAATCACAGCGTGGAAGCTCTGTACACTAGTTTGCAACGGTGTTTCTAAAATGGCGGACACGCGTTCGTGAAAAAGTAAATGTCATTTATTTTTGTTCGAAATTGCTTGAAAATGCCACCCTGTAAAACGATTACAACTCTTACGTCATACACAACGAATAAATTATCCATTCTTACTAATGATATAACGTGGTATAGTAACGATTGTTTGTGATTTTGCTTCCATTAAAACATGGTATTTTGGTGACATTTATAACTGAAGAACAAACGAAAATAGAATTGGACATATATCCCCTGAATTGCAAGAACCTTTAAAGTGTCGGTGAGCGGGGACAAGGTGTCTCCCTTAATATGACACAAAAACTTTTGGTTTTAGGCCCTTTTTAGGAACTATGGACAGTTGAAAATTTCCACGTTGTACGCTACGGTGCAAACCAGAACTAAATCGCTGTACAGTGCGGTATAGGAATTTATTTGTACTCAACGGTTTAAAATAT